>CAUYSK010090822.1:0-11157 GCA_963575035.1 Avahi laniger | reverse complement strand
CTCTATCCAGGAGTATACAAGAGGTGCTATATCACCATTGTTTCTTAAAGCTGACTAGTACTCCATGGTATACATATGCCACATTTTATTAATCCACTCATGTATTGATGGACACTTGGGTTGTTTCCACATCTTTGCAATTGTGAATTGTGCTGCTATAAATGTTCGAGTGGAGGTGTCTTTCTTATAGAGTATCATTTGTTCTTTTGGGTAGATGTCCAGTAATGGGATTGCTGGATCGAATGGTACTTCTACTTGTATCTCTTTAAGGTATCTCCATATTGCTTTCCACAGAGGTTGCACTAGTTTGCAGTCCCACCAGCAGTGTATGAGTGTTCCTGTCTCTCTGTATCCACGCAAACATTTATTCTCTCTCTCTCTCTTTCTTTCTCTCTCTCAAGACTGACAGCTAATAAATACAGAAAGAATGATAGAAATAGAAAAATCACTATTTTGCAACTCCTAATGAAGTAATTGATTGAGGCAAGAATCTTTCAGTGGATAATGAAGCCAGCTAGTAGGTAATATATGGATAGACACTTGGATACTCTAATGCTACGAAAGTACTATTTCACAGATTATTTGATGGTTTATATAACATGAAACTTTACAAAGGAGGGATGACGCTGTCTCTGGCTTAGTGATAAGGGATCAGTTAGAGATGTTGCACCTTATGATATGTTGTAATATTACAGAGTATCAATAATGATGTCTTGCCCAAAATGTAATTCTACAACCTCTAGATCTCAATTCCAGTTTACAGGGAATTCAGGGGTTAGTGGCTTCAGTTAAATGACACTACAGATTCAGCAGATGGCCAAATTCTGAAAGTAGGTCATTCTGAGAGACAGCTGACCTGGTCTCTTCACCAAGTTGATGTCATGCCATGTAATGGGTTGGGGGAGGAACACTATTAAAAATTGTAAATGACTTAAGAGATAGAACAACCAAATGTAACACATGGACCTTGACTGGATCCTGGTAGGAATAAACTGGGAGTAACATACATTTTTTTTAGCGGTTGGCAAACTTTGCACATGGATCAGGTATTAGATGGTGATAATTAAGAATTATCACTAATTTTGTTAGCTGTACAATGGTATTGATTTTAGGAAGGAAAATGTTCTTATTTTCATGGTGTCTGTATTATTTATTTACAATACTTTAGCAAAAACTTGGAAGCAAACATGATAAAATTGTTATCAACTGTTGGGTAATGGGTATATGAATGGTCATTAGACTAGTCTCCATTTTCTACATGTTTGAAAATATTCATAACACAAAGTTAAAAATAATTCTGGTTCCGAGAGCTTCTGAATGAGACTGATGCTACTGGGTATCTGCATTGTATCAAGTATACCATCTCACTGAAGAAGTGAATAAATTAATGTCTTAAAAATGTTTTTAAATAGACTTTATTTTTTAGAGCAGTTTTATGTTCACAACAAAATTGAAAGGACATTACAGAGATTTCCCACTGACCCATATCACACACAGACAATCTTCTCCACAATCAACATCCCACACCAGAGTGGTCCCTCTGTTACAATCCATGATGAAACATGAACTGACACATCCTTATCATCTAAAGTGCATAGTTTACATTAGGGTTCACTCTTGGTGTACATTCTATGGGTTTTGACAAATGTATAATGAAGAATGTCTTTTTCATCTGTGTAATTTTTAAGAGTATTCAATAAATATTTACTGGGTACCTACTATGTACCAACCACTTTTCTAGGCTTAAGATTCGGCAGTGAACAAAGCAGGTACAAGGGATCTTAAACAAATGGAGCTTGGCACTATGCCTTGCCCATAGTGAGCCTCTTTAATAAAACAAAAATATCTTTTCAAAAAAATTGTTAAAAATAACACAAACACAGAAAACTGCATTAAACAAATGAGCAGCTTAATGAATTGTTAGAAAGTAACCTCCCTCCCTATAATCTTCTTCCTCAACAAGACCTAGAACCCTTCCAGGCAGTTGGGAGTCTTCCAGGCAAGGCCCACCCCTACCCCAACACAACCTTCTCCGAGAGTACGCTGTGTAGAGTGCTATTGTAGGGAGCAAAGACAAACTGCAGAATCCTGCCCTTAAAATTCTTCTTCACGCCTGCAATCCTAGCACTCTGGGAGGCCGAGGCGGGCGGATTGTTTGAGCTCAGGAGTTCGAAACCAGCCTGAGCAAGAGTGAGACCTTGTCTCTACTAAAAATAGAAAGAAATTAATTGGACAACTAAAAATACATAGAAAAAATTAGCCGGGCATGGTGGCACATGCCTGTAGTCCCAGCTACTCTGGAGGCGGAGGCAGAAGGATCGCTTGAGCCCAGGAGTGTGAGGTTGCTGTGAGCTAGGATGACGCCACGGCACTCACTCTAGCCTGGGCAAAAGAGTGAGACTTTGTCTAAAAAAAAAAAAAAAAAAAAAAAAAATCTTCTTTTTACCCTATCCATAAAAGGTGAGTTTTTTCTTTTTTTGGTTTTAAACGGTTTTAGCTTCAAAGTTTTACTAAGCTGAGTACAACACGCATTATTTGACATGGGAGGATTTTCACTCTATAATGTCAAGTAAATGGAGCAAACTGGGGAAACACTCATTCCTGATTCACAGCTGAGTCTGAGGACATAGTGTCATAATGAGTCCCCTCAGACACATAAATCTATCATAGTGGGATAAAGAAATTAAAACATTATTTAAAATAACCTCAGTGCCAGCTTCAAATGAGTAAAGTTAAGGTCCTGAGAGACCGTCTGCAACGTCTTCATTATATTGCAGAGGTGTTAAAAGGTGACTCGAGGCATTGCTTGGTACCTGGACTACTGGGTGAGTCAGATGAAAAGTTTTTTTTTTTTTTAAACACTCAGAGAACTTTAATCTTCTCCCCATTTTATACGATTTTTTTTCCTCTCTTCAAACTCAGGTCTTTCTAGACTCAGTACTGAAATACTGTAAAAATGGATGATATGTTCCTTGCCTGACAGTTCCCAGAGTGCCCAAATCTTGGTACCAACACAAGGATTGAAAAGGAAAGCTATGTGCATTTCATTTGGAAGTCTCAGAGCTTTAACACTTGGTAATTTTTATTGCACAATAATATGACACTGTCTTTATCAGGCTGTTGTGTGCGTTCAATAAAACAATAAGCACACAGTGCAGTTTGGGGTGCAGCTGAGGTAGACCGGAAGCGGTCTAGACTGGATGGGAAATGGGCTGTACTTCCAGCCATTCCGCGTCCTAGTTTGATGGCCTTGGGCTCATCTCGACTTGGTAAAACCTCAGTCTCCCCACCGGTAAGTAGGGGAAGATACCAGTTTCTCAGAGAGATGCTCTGTGAATTAATGGCGATACCTGCCGTTGCCCTGGTGCTTGCTATGGGTCACTGTGCCTCCTGATGTCTGTCGTGTTGTGCATTCTTCCCAGCGTGTCTACCCTCCCATGCTACTCGTGAGAATATAGAAAATGCAGGATACACATGCTTTTTAAAAAAGAGGACATAAGCTCTCTCTCTTATTTTAAAAAAAGGAGGCATTTTTTGCCATTTCTACCCCCCTCCTTCCCAAGACAGGAGGCATCCCAATTACAGCCTGGGTCCTCATTCAGTAATTTTAATCTCTTTCAAGTTACTTAATCTCTCTAAACCTCAATTCCCTCATGTGAAAATGGGGATTAAAATAATACTTTTCCATTGGGTTGTAGTGAGGATTAAACGAAATAATGCAGCTTTGTTTTTATTGGTGGTGATGAGTCTGGAATGTTGCGGAAGGTCTGGAATCGGAGGCACAGCTGTGCTGAGAGGACGTTCCCGCCTCATCCCTCCCCGTGCAGGCTGAGAGGTTCTGGAAGGCAGCAGGTGAGGCTAGAGGACGACAAAGGGGGCTTGAGGCCTGGAACTCCCTCTGTAACCCAGGCTCGCCCCAGCCAGACCCCGGAAATAGCAGCCTGAGAGGGGCGAGCACAATTATCTTGTCCTTGCTGTCACTGTCTTTCTCTAGGCAATAAATGTCTCTCCCTTACTGCCTCTCAGCGCCTTCCTGAGGGTTGAGTGCTTGACACTTGACATTTTAATGAGGAATAATAGCCACATTTGGCTCCCACCCCCCTCCGTGTGGAAAGCCTTACATTTGTTTGCCTTCTGTAAGAAAATAAAAGTGTGTCATGTTGTCAGTCTTGGGCTGCACATGGAATAAAACAGCCAAATTGAAATGCAACGTCAGCGATAGGGTTTGGTTTTGGCTCTGGCATTTCTGAGCATGAGCTTCCCGGCCCTTGTGGCACTGGGAAGAGCGGCTCCTCGCCGAAGGAGCTAAAGGCACGGGCTGTTTCCAGAAGTTTCTGAAAGGGCCTGTTGTATCCAAAAAGCCTCTCGGCCGTGTTCTCAATTTGAATTCTGTCTACGTTTGTTTCTCCTCCTGGTGCTCATTTGCCTGCAGGGCTAGAGGGCGCCAGGCTACTCCAAGAAGCACCAGGAGACCCTGGGGTCCCTGAATAACTTCTGTGTCCACTGGCCTAAAGTTCTGTCATTAGCCAGGATCTCCAGAAGGCCACCACTGAAACGCTACTGGCAGGTGCTCCGTCCTGTTGACTGAGTTCCCTTCTTGGAGGGCGTGTGCGGGGTGGGGCTGTGGCTGGCTGCGGCAGGGTCTTGCCAGGCTGCCAGGCGCAGGGGCCATGGTGGGCTTAGCGCTTTCCTTCGCCTCCTGCTCCCCGCTCCCAGCTCCTCTGCGCATGCGCGTCTCATCCACAGGGCTTTAATGCCGAATCTGACAACTTTTTTCTTCCCTGAAATAATATAAGTACCTTTCTCTTTGTGAAATACGTTTTGTGGATTAATTACTTCCTTTTTCATTGTAAAATCTCCTGGAATGTCAAATGTGTTGAAAAGTACAAGATTCTTCATTTCCCTTCCATCCCAGGGAATGAAGATTCCCAGCAAACAGCTGACTTCTTTCCTAACGTGTCTCTCTGCTTTGGCAAAAACAGATAAACACCTTTTCTCAACTCGTTGTGTGACATATTAGCAATTCTTATTAAAAATGAGAAACAAAGATTTCTTTTCCTTCCTTAAAAATACGATAAAATCACTTTGAAATTATCATTCTCTTCTCTCTGCTCTTTTTTTCAAGTGAAGTTAGAAGAATCTCTTTAAGTTTATTTGTATATTTCTGATTACAGGTAACTAAAGTGCCTATGTATATACCCATATGAATCAGTATGTATATAACCCATACATTTCATTGGGTTTTTTGTCCTTTCTCTGGTGATGCCTGTCATTCATGCACCCATTCATTCACTTTCTCATTAATTCATTCAATAAGTAATTTTTAATGTCTCCTAGATATTAGACATTATGCTATGTCTGCTATGGGGATACTATGGGATACACATGACTACAAGATAAAATTCTACATTTTCAACATCTGAGCATTTGGATGTGGCTGTGAGCCACAGGTTGGGTTATACAGCAAACTCTGGGATGGAGCTTGAGTGCAAGGGGTTATTCAGGATTGACTCCCCATCTGGTGGTGCCTGTGCTGTTCTGAGATTCAGGAGGCTATGTTCTAATGTTGGCTCTGCCCCTCACAAGCTGTGTGATCCTGAACAGGTCACATTACCTCTCTGGACCCAGTTTTCCATAGGCAAAATCTAGGAGAGAGTTACACATTTTATAAGGTTCTTTCTCATCTTAGAGTTTCAAGCAGTACCGGCCATGTCATCTGAAGGGCATAGTAATAATGACCTTACTGCTTATACTTGTATAGATACTTCACTGCTTATAGAAATAGAAAGCAGAAAATCTCAGTCTTCATAACTTCTCTATGCAGTAGGCTGGCAAGAAGACATTATTTTAATTTTACAAATAAGAAAATAGATTTAGAGAGCTTAAGCAACTTGCTTAGGAACACACGATAATCAATTTTGCTTCAGCAAAATCATTAGACCGGAAGTGTCAGATTATTTCTAAGTTCACCTGGTATCCAGTGGCTTTGGAAATAGACTTTACTTGGAAGGAAAGAGACTAATATTTATTGAGCACTTACTCTCCCCAAGGCACCAATAATATGTTATTTTACCTGGGTTTCTTTCACTGTGTGTGGTCATGTTTCTGTGGTGCTATGTATTGTCATTTACCATTTTACAGATGAAATAATGAGGTTCAGAAAGGTTATGTGGCTTGCCCTCGTAAGAGGAAGAGATGGATTTAAACTCTGCCTTCTCTCCCTCCAAAGCCTGGAACTGCCAGGGATATGGAGCACAACATTTTCCGTATACTTTTCCGGTGTGGCCCTCAAGACAGGGCTTCCCCCAGATGAGGGTGGTCTTGGCGGGCTATAGCTGCTCAATACCAGCCCAATTGTCCCAGTGTCCACAGGCCTTCTTTGATGAACTGTACATGCCTGTCTTTGTGGAGATTTATGGAAACCCTATGTTAATGTTAGCATAATGTATCTATGCTCAAGGCCGTATTTCTTTACATAGTAGTCAAGTTATTGTAAAAAGGGCATTTCAGTAGGCTTATTTATTACTTATGCTTCTTTTGACTGATGAACACAATCTGTTAGACTGGTTTTATCTAGAATTTATTTATCATTAAAAAATTACTGAAATATAACCTATTTCCATATTTCTTGGGTTTGCATGATATCCCAGTGTTGATATATTATCCACTCTAATATTTAAATGCTTAGTTAGGTTCAAAATAAATCATTTTGTCATAGAGTTTGTTTGGCTTAATGACTGGGTAAATATCTCCCATAGCAAACTTTTTTGTAACTCCACATTTTTTTTCAAAAGAGGACAGGAAGTTATAAATATGCACAGAGCGAAAGGCTGTGGGAAAGAGTAATTTGCAGCTCTTGGTAACTGTGGGCAAGCCACACACAGCATCAGAGAACTGAGAAATGTTCAGTCTTGTGGACAAACGAGTGTGGATGTTTATTGGAAAATCAGCACTGGGCTTAAAACTCCGATAGATTTTTTAAAAAAATTCCCAGTGAATATTTTTTTCTTTAAGTTTTTGAATTGTGTCATTTCCCAAGGGAATATATTTAGGTAGCTGCAGCTGAATCAGGTTTTTCAATGGACCACTTATATAAAGTCTATTTCCTCTTTAAACAGAGATTTTGAGTTTAGAAAGAACTTTTGAGGAAATTTGGTTCCATCCTGTTGATAGAGGTCAAAAGGGTAAAATGACTTGCCCAGGGGCATGCAGCTGGTTGGGACAGAGGGGGGAATAGACAGGGTCTCTTGACTCTGATTGGGCTATTGTTTCTGCTCCAAATGCAGGGAGCTCTCCTCTGCAGGAAACAGGATATTCGTATGTTGGTTAATGGAGAACTATTCTATGACCCACATGTGAGTGACCAATTAGATTTTTTTATAACGCTATATACTTATTACAAATTCAAACAACGTTGATGTGTATTGTATACAGTTTGTATACAAATGAGAGCCCAATTCCTGGCCTCCTCCAGCCCCACTCCCTAGAGCTCACATCATCGCCTGGTATATAGCCATCCGATTTTTCTGTGCACATTTAAAACTCTTCTCTCTTCCCTAAACACAAAATTTACTTTTTAAAGTTAAAATTAAATTGTTTATAGTACACGTAGTCTTCTATAACTTGCTTTTTCAGTAAAAAATAGGTCATGGGCTTCTCTTCATGTGCATGTATATAGCCCTGCCTCCTTCCTTGGGTGGGGCTTCAGTGGGTAGAACAGAATATATTTAACTGGATTCCTATTGATATAAAACTGATTGTATTCCATTGCCAATTTTTAAAAATTACAAATCATGACCACGAAGATTACATTTTCAGATCATGACACCTAGTCTGCCTCCAGCCTCGACTGCAGTTGTGGGGGTTCCTCTACTGCTCTCCGATTGTCATTCAGCCTTTGCTCTTGCATCTCCACTGGGAAACTGAAGTCAGTACCAACGTGTGCCAGGCACAATGCAACGCAGGGCTCTAAAGTTCCACTGAAGGTAATCCGTGTCCCTGCAGTCATTTAAAGTTTTGCAGAGCTGCAGACTCATTATTAAGAATACGAACAACCTTTATTTTGTAGAAGTGAAGCAGAACTGGCTGTTAGAAGGTTGTACCGAGAGAATGTCAGAGTCAGTCATCAGGAGCCATACACCTGAAAAATGTTGCTGCTCATTCTTTCTTTTTTTCTTTTTTGAGAGTAAAGAATTTAATATCTGAAATTAATAAACTTTAAAAAATTCTACATATTTATTATGCTTTATGTCATACATTATTCAACGGGGCACTTATTGAGTACTCTGTGCGTGGCAGCGTGCCAGACCCAAGGCTTCTTCCCTCTCTGCGGCACTGGGGACGAGCTCAGTGTCTGCGGTGGGGACTGGCTCCCAGGAGGCGGGGCTGTTCTGCCAGTGGCAGGAGGTCAGAGAAGGCTTCTCAGAGAAAATGCTGCTAAGGATGGCACTTTATCCTGTACGGCAGAGGAGTCAGAAAATGACATCGGAGTGGGTCTTAGAAAGGTGGTTGTGGCGTTAGTTGTGGAGGAGGGCAAGCGAGGCAAGACGACCGGAGAACTGGCCGCTGCAGTCGTGCAGAGATGTGGCAGGGGCTGAAATGAAGCATGAGTTACAGGATGCAGAAGAGGGCGAGGGGCTTGAGACTGTCTGTAGGCAGGAGTGACGAGCTGTGGTAAGTTTTAAGGGTCGTGATGTATGAGAGTTAGAAATGTTTGTGAGCTGCCCAGCACGGAGCCTGGCATGCAGCAGCCACTTAATCAGCAGCGTTCGTGGTACTGCGTGAGTCGTCTGGAAGGGACAGGAAGAGGCTTCACTGAGCAGGATGCGCTGGCCCAGAGCAGGACTATCCTAGGCTTTCGGAGAAAAGAGTAAAGAAAACTTGATTAGTTCAGTATAGGTTGAAAGCCTTTCTTGTCTTGAAAAGACAGTATGTTTTTTTTGGTAGATGTTGGATGCTTTGCTAATGTTAAAAAAAGAGAAGGAAAAAATAATGAATAGATAAAGATGGAGGAGGGGGAGGAGGACCCCCACCACCGACACCCTTCTGAAACTTGTATGTATCAGAAAGGCTGGGGTGCTGGTATTCAAGCCCTTATCACCTCTTGGCCTAAATTATAAGAAAGAAAGAAAGAGAGAGAAAAAACTGCTCCTAGCAGTTTTATTTCTTGGACTTCCCATGTAATATTCCATATTATTGAAAGAGATCCACTCCTAAGGAGAACAAAACAAACATAGTTTGAAAGCTGGTGGCCTGGCGGGTGGAGCCCAGCCCTAGCCTGGCACTGAAAGCGGCCACCCCCCTCTCTGGCCCAGCCTTTCCTTCCTCATTCACCTCTGGCTGCTCCTCAGTGGGCCCTTCCTATCTTTGGATCTTTGTTGGGTCTTCTTGCCGTTCACCAAATACTCTGCCACCTTCCTGCCTTTCCTTGTGAGAAACCCATCTGGTCTCTGACCCTTCACCTTGTGTCTACCTCTGGGAAGTCAGAGGAGGGCAATTGCTGCGTCCCAGCTGGAATCCACCTCCCTATGACCTGGCAGTCCCTTTATCGTGGGGTGTCAAAGTAAAACAAAACGAGGCAGGGCGCACGAGGGCTGGGGCTGCCAAGGGCTGGGGCTGCCAAGGGCTGGGGCTCGGACTCTGAACTCAGAAAGCCTGGGTCCCTCCTCTCAGCACAAGAGTTTGAGCAAGCTCTTGAGCCTTTGTTTCCTTGCCTCTGATGCAGGGATACTTATTCCTATCTCACGGGATTACCGTGAGGATTAGATGAGGTTACATCGGTAACGTGGTTAGAGCAGGGCTTGGTGCTTAGTAAGCACTCATTAATTGTTAGTGGTATTATTTTCATTATTGTTAATATTATTAGGATCCCATCTCCTCTCATCTCTTTAAGACACCATTCCTGCAATCCTCTGCATCCCAAATTATCAGTTTTACTCTCAATTGGAACGTATCCATCAGTGCACAGGCAGGTGGCCGTTTCTGCCATCTTAAAAAAAAACAAACTGAAACCAACTTAAACAAATTAACAATCCCCTTCTCCTCACTCCTTCCCACTCCTCCCTTTTACATCTAAACTCCATGAGGGTGTTCTCTTCCCTCTGGTCTGCGATTCCTCACCTCCAGCCCTCTCTTGAGCTTGCTCTAGGCAGATTTCTCTGACATTGTTCTTGTCCAGAGCACTGTGACGGCAGCATTGCCACATGCATAGCCACTGACAAGCCCTCCTGTGGCCCTGACACAGCTGTCCCCTCCCCTGGGAAGTCCTGATTTTGCTCTCACCTCAGTCAGTCTCCTTTGCTGATTCTCTTTAGTTCTATGGCCTTGAGTGCTGGGATGCCCTGGGGCTCGGTCTTTGGACCTCTTTCCTTTTCCATCCACACTGATTAGTGAGCTCATCTGTCTCATGGCTTTAATACCATCTCGCTGCTGACACTCCTAAATTTATGTCTCCAGTCTGGACTTCTCTCCTGAACTCCAGACTCATATATCACCTGCCCACCGGACCTCTCCACTTGGCTGTCCAATGGGCATCTCAAACTGGTTGTGTCCGGAACCAAACTCCTGCTCTTACCCCAACTCCAAACCTGATGTCGCCTTAGCCCTCCCTGTCAGTTAAGGGCAGCTCCTTCCTTTCAGTTGTTCAGGCTGAAATATTTGGAGTCATGCTTGGCTTTTCTTGCCTGTTTGGTTGTACTTTAAATATGTATCCAGAATCTGACGACATCTCACCACATCCACTATTCTCATTCTGGTTCAAGTCACCATCATGTTTTTCCTACACATACCAGATTAATGTAATCTCCTAACTGGTGCTACTGTCCTAGATGGTCACAATTAAATGTGAAATGTTAAATCAGATCCTGTCACTTCTCTGTTTTAATTCCTCCAATGGCTTCCCATCTCACCCCCTCAAGGCCCTACACAATTTGCCTCACTCCTTTTTGGCTTATTGCTTGTGATGTCTTGTGCATAAATCTTTCCTTTGCTAACTTCTCTTGAGTTCTTCCTCAAACATGTCAGATGTACTCCTACCTCAGGGCCTTTACATCTGCTCTTCTGTTTTCCTGGAATGTGCTTCCCTCAAATGTCACATTGCTCCTTCTCACTACTTTCAAGAATTTGCTCCAGGGTTGATAACAAGAATCTATATAGAAC
>CAUYSK010090816.1:0-18603 GCA_963575035.1 Avahi laniger | reverse complement strand
TGCCTGACAACAAAAATGATCACAGAGGGCTCCGCAGAAAGCACAACCTTACACAAAGACCATTGCAAACTTACACACACAAAAACTTCAGGACAGGCGCTGTGGCTTACCCCTGTAATTCCAGTGGTTTGGGAAGCTGGGGCAGGAGGATTGCTGGAAGCCAGGAGTTCAAGACAAGACTGGGCAACACAGTGAGACCCCATCTCTAAAAAAAAAAAATTTCTAATTAACTAGGTATGATGGTGTGCATCTACAGTCCTAGCTACTTGAAAGGCTGAGGCAGGAGGATCACCTGAGCCCAGGTGTTTGAGGCTGCAGTGAGCTATCATGGGAACACTGTACTCCAGCGACAGAGCAAGACCCTGTCTCTAAAAATAAAAAATAAACAAAAAAACTTATACAAGGACATCCTGCCCAGCAACCGCCTGTTCCAACTCTGACTAGTGTCACCCTTGTTACTGATTTTTGTAGCAAAGGATAATTATTTCAAAATGATTATATAATCCTCATTTTTCCCTTTAAAATTTTTTCTTCTTTTACCCACCGAATACGCATATGGTTTATAATGACATATTACAATGGTGTTCCCTTTGCAATGCTCTATTCCCAGACAAACATTATTTCTTTTAAAAGAGCCTGTCTCTGTTATTTAGGTTGACTGTGCTAACCTGTTCACTCTTCTGTGAGGTCTGACTCAGAGACAGTCTTATTACCCTATACTATCCATTTTTCTGTCCTTCTACCTAATTTTGCTAAGTTTCTGTGACCATCCCCGCCCCAAGTTACTTTTCAGGGAGTGATTCTCTTTCAGATTGTTCCTTGTGTAATTTCACCCTCTTAAATATGAGCTCTAATTAATTTGTACCTTTGGTCTACTCCTTTCAGAGCCCCCTCCCCCAGTATTGGAGACAGAATATTATGCTGCATCTTAGCCCAGGTGGGCTAGTCCCAGTGATTGCGAAAAATACCACCGGATATAGTTTCCGTACACTGAGAATACTGGTGATCGTGTTTGACAGTTACTAACCAGCTTCTTGGAAGGCTGGGGGCCACCAAGAGCAGGTGCGTAGGTGTACTCCGTATCAGGAATCTGGCAGGGAAGGTGAACAGAGGCTGGGCTCCAGCCAGTGCCCGCTCGTTGACAACGTGGACCTCACTGCGTTCACCTGGGCCTGGCAGTGGGGATTGGGGCAAAACCATTCAGTGAAACGTCTCCTCTGGCTTCAACATGACTTACTGTGGAAGATCAGAAAACATCTTTTTCCTCTTTTAAGAATGTGGGAAAATGGGTGTGATAGAATAACGAATGACTAAGTCAGGATTCACGCAGTTTTGTGGATATCAAGAACATATATGACCAGAAAACAATTCTGGAATCCAGAGCATCAAAATGTTTCCGGTATTATGTCTGCATGGTGGGGTTACGGATGATCCTTGTTTACATCCTTGTACCTTTATAAATGATCTGCAGCAAATGCGCATTTTATTCTCAGAAAAGAAGGAACACGTTTTGCTCTTGCGCAGAGTCCTCGTGTGTGGGACACACGCCTCCCTCCGTTCCACTCGGCAGAGTTCCAGATCTGTCACAAACGGCAGCTCTTCTGCGCAACCTATTTCGTATTCCGTCTTCTTCTTTACCTGGCTTTCCCACCCTGGTGTTTCCAAGTTGGTTCTCTGCCTAACACTTCCCTTCCTGGCCTGGAGAGGTCTCTGTTGCATTATTTAAGGGGAAAAAAAGCCTCCCCGGTACATTGTTTTTCGTTTTCACTCTTTCTTAATAAGGGAGAACTTTTTCTTTAGAGATATTATGATATTATATCTCTGTTAGAGATATTATGATACTTACAAGTGAGAGATAAAAATTTATCAGTGTTTCTGTTTCATCAACTAAGGTGAACTTATATCCTTTGGGCTGTTTTCATTAGTCCCTCTCACTTTTTACTGAGCTACAGAGGAATTTCATCTGATATGTAAAACTTTGAAAGTCGGAAAAGAGAAAAGGAGGAAGAGTACATCTAAATAAGAAAACGTAACTTTTCCAGGGACAAATGAAAAGCCATCAATCAGTACAGTAAGTACTTCAGGGCCAGACGTGGTGGCTCACGCCTGTAATCCTAGTACTCTGGGAGGCTGAGGCAGGAGGATCTCTTGAGCCCGAGAGTGTGAGGTTGCTGCGAGCTAGGCTGACGCCACGGCACTCTAGCCCAGGTGACAGAGTGAGATTCCGTCTCAAAAAAAAAAAAAAAAGTAGGTACTTTAGGAAGCTTTGGTCTTAGCCCGACCACTGAGCTTGGGCATGGTCAACCCCTCTTTCATTCTCACCGGGGAGCCCCTCTCCTTCCTGCACCAAGTTTCTTACAATGACCTCCTAGTCTGTATCCTGCCTCCCCCTCACTTTTCCTGTGAATAATCTGGGACAGTTCAGTCAACCCTGCATACTGCTACCAGCGTGACCTAGTCCCCTTCCCTTCGTCCTCCTGTTCAAAAACCATTCATGAAAAGTTCTCAGCCGGGCGCGGTGGCTCACACCTGTAATCCTAACCACTCTGGGTGGCTGAAGTGGGAGCATTGCTTGAGCTCAGGAGTTCGAGACTAGCCTGAGCAAGAGTGAGACCTCATCTCTGAAAAACAAGAAAAAAGAAAAGTTCTGGAAAGTGGTGATGGTTGCACAACAACAGGAATGTACTTGACGTCACTAAACTGTACACTTAAAAATTGTTAAAATGATAAATTTTATGTTATGTGTATTTTACTACCAAAAAAAAAAAAAACCCCATTAATGACCTAAACACCTAAAGTATAGAGCTATTTAAGGACCGCTTCTATCTACCCCAGGCAATTGTCTGGCACACTGTAGAGCAAAACGATGGACGAACGTTAGCTTACTGGGACTTAGTGCAGGATGTGCAGACCGCCTCCAGCGCACCCTCCCGCCCCCGCGATGGCGCCCACGCTTTCTTCTCTGCAACAGCTTCCCTCGATGTCCACAGACATAACCTGTGCGTATCCTGGATTTAGCTCCCTTGTTTTTCACACCTGCCTAATATAACCACATGCTGACCTTCCAGCCATTCAAGGCCCAGTTCAGCCGTATTTGGTCCGTGAAGTCTTCCCTCTTATATCTGTTGTGCTGGAAATAATCCCCTCTTTTGCTGGAATTCCATGGTGCTTCATATCACTATTCCGCCTGTATAAATCTTCTTGAGGACTGAGACCATTCCCTAATCCTTCCTTCTGGTATTCTGGCATTTCCCCTCACTTTTACCGCAGTGCTTTGCATGAGCAGAGCTGCAGTGAGTGTGTATTGCACAGCTGGAGTGAAAGGCAGAAAAAGGAGCCCAGAAGTTTATGCTGGGCTCCTTGTCAAGCTTTGCAACACTTGACTCTGGAGGCCCAATCCCAAACCCGCGTGGACAGGTATTTAAAGGACTTTAAGTGCATTGGTGTAACATCTTATTTCGGTGGTTTTTGGAAATGCTAGTTTTCCTCTTTCTTCATTTCCTTAGCACTAAATTCCAAGTTGTGCAATTGCAGGACCAAAATATTACAGGTTCACAGTCTATCTTCCTTAGATTCCCATAACGACCTGAAGGAAAGGAAGGAATATTCTGTATCTCTAACTCCACTTATTTATGGAGCGTGCTAGCAGCATTTTGTTATTGGATGGCTTAAGGGTACAATGTCAAAGATAATGAATTAATCTTTTTTTTTTTTTTTTTTGAGACAGAGTCTCATTCTCTTGCCCGGGCTAGAGTGCCGTGGCATCAGCCTAGCTCACAGCAACCTCCAACTCCTGGGATCAAGCGATCCTCCTGCCTCAGCCTCCCAGGTAGCTGGGACTAGAGGCACGCGCCACCATGCCCAGCTAATTTTTTTTCTATTTTTAGTTGTTTGGTCAATTTCTTTCTATTTTTAGTAGAGACGGGGTCTCACTCTTGCTCAGGATGGTCTTGAACTCCTGAGCTCAAGCAATTCTCCCACCTCGGCCTCCCAGAGTGCTAGGATTATAGGCATGAGCCACACAATTATTGTGCAGTGACACAATTATAGCTCACTGCAGCCTTGAAGTCCTGGGCTCAAGCGATCCTCCCACCTTAGCCTCCCAAGCAACTAGGAGTATAAGCATGCACCACCATGCCCAGCAAATTTTTTCAAAACTATTTTGTAGAGAAGGGGGTGGGGGAGGCTGTCTATGTTGTTTACGCTGGTCCCAAACTCCTAGCCTCAAGTTATCCACCTGCCTCAGCTTTGCAAAGTGCTAGGATTACAGCCATGAGCCAGCACCTGGGCCCACCATTATCTTCTTAATGAACTCTTGCTGAGCAGTATTTTCCCTTCCAGGAAAGTGACCATGGAAGGACAGGTTGCCCATAATGCAACTTTGCAGCATTGCTGGAAGTTAACATTATGTCAGCACCTCTATTGTAAGGATGAACCTTCATTATAAATGATGTGTGTGTTAACAATGGACTTTGGACTTCTTAGCCAGAGGGGGAAAGAAAGCCATTTTTTACACTGGAGAAAACAAAACCACAAAACAAAGAACTTCGAAATTACCTGCAGACTGGGCCCCTGGTCTATATAAATACAAAGTCTCTATTTCAGAAAATATCATTCTTCTTACAAAGACCTTGAAATATCTCTGCCAATCATCACAGTTCCATTAATTCTGTGGCCCTTTAAAAAAAAAAAGTAGATCACCTACAAGTGGATTTGCTTTTTTCACAGACCTTCGCTTTAAGCTTTAGTGACTGGGGAATATAGGGCAGGTGTTGGCAACTGAAAATATACGAATCAGGTAAGACTATGAATATTCATAAATATATGGATAGAGTGAGTAAGGGTGGTGCCTTTTATTCATGCTCTCGCATTTGTTCATGCACTCACGTGCTTGTTCATTAAACATTTATTGAGCATATACTAGGTGCCAGGTGCTTAATTTGAGGACTATTCTTAACTTTCCTGTTTGTTTCTATTAGAACTTTTGTTCCGCAGTCATTCCCCAAATTTACCGTACATACGTCAGAATCACCTGGAAAATGTGTATTAAAACACAGATTCATGGACTCACCTCCAGAGATTCTGATTTAGTAGGAAATCTGAAATGGGGACCAAGAATTTATATTTTTAACACTTACAAGTGAGGATAATGTGTATCATTGCCGAACCAAACTGGGGCCCTCTTGTCCGTCACGGAAAAGCCAGACTAAAGCCAAGAATTGCAGTGGGAGAAAGAGGCATTTTTATTGCGTGGCGCCACGGGAGGAGAATGAGCAGTCAACGCCAAAGACCCTAACTCCCAATGGCTCACAAACAAACATTTTTAAAGGCAGGGGTACACTTCAGACAGGCAGAAGTGGCAGGCAAAATTGAAATCAATACATGGGGGTTACACATTAGCCAGGCCCAAAAAGGTGGATATCCTGAAAAGGGAGGGGGGCCTCGGGATCATAGAATTCAGAGATTCTTGGGTTACCAGAAAGGAATGTGAAGACGGATGTGACTTTAGAGCAAAGAGCAGCGGTAGTCAGAGTTCAACTCCTCGGTTCCGCCTTCTCTGCACTTTCCATCCAGCAGGGGTTTCTGAAAAACAGCTCGAGCATAAATGTTGAGATGACCTCATGGAGGGCCACTGTTACTCCCATTCACTTTTCAAGGCTAGCTAGGTGCCCAGAACTTCCCCTGAAGGGACTCAAGTTTTCCTTTATTTCCATGTCCCCGTCTCATGCGGGCCACGCGCAGAGTAGCGCCCTTTGCATTTAGGAAGTGCCGCCGTGCAAGAAGCCTGCTACGTACGGTACTTCCTTAAAGACCACAGTTTGCGCAAAGGTAGCCAAAGCCGCAGCCCACATAGCTGGTACAGATTTAAAGAAATTGGATCACAGGTAAATGTCTTTTATTCCCTATAAAAGTAGGGCTGATCACGTTGCTACTTCACCAGTACTAACATAGGCTGTTTATGACCATGTCCGCCCTGGTGGATGAATTACTAGTGCTATACAGTATGTCAATGATTTTGACTACCACCCTTTTCTAAAAGCTTTCAGGCCTAGCTTTGGAAAACAGAATGGTCTAGAAATAGAAAAATCACTCCCCATCAGAGTGCTGAGTCCTCAGTACTGGACCAAAGGCTGGTTAATCAGAGAGAGTATATTCAGGGGCAAACAGAACCAACTGTTTTATAAAGACCTTGAGATTAGTAAAGATTGTTTAAACTGGACACAAACATAGTAACCATTAAGAAAAAGATTAAAACTTTGGACTTCATTAAAATTAAAAGCTTATCTTCATCAGAAGACTCCATTAAGAGAGTGAGAGGAAAAGCCATAGACTGGGAGAAGATATGGGAAATATCAATACATAAATCTGAAGACTTCCATCCAGAACACATAAAACACTAATTTAAATCAATGAGAAAAAGATGAGCAAAGCAATTTTTAAATGGACAAAAGACAAATAGGCATTCAATAAAAGAGAGCATCCTCTTTAGCCTCTTCATTCTCTCTCGGGACTTCTTGTCTCCTGTGGGTTAGTCTTGGGGAAATCACGCGCGCGCGCACACACACACACACACACACACACACACACACACCCCAAGCACAGACAAGCAATAATTCTCAGATGATGAAGTTCAAATCCAAATTAAGGAAGACAACATTTTCCCAAAAGCAAAAATAAAAATGATCTTCAAATATGATTCTTGCTTATAATAAAGTAATTTAGGCTCCCCAGATCTTTGTGCCATCAAGAAAATTCTTCGAAATGCTTTTCTTAGCAAAACAAAACAAAACAGCCATTTATACCTAGTCTCTCCCAACAGCAGCATGAAGAATTGGCAAAAAGCTTTGAAATCAGTTCTTTTTTCCTAAAGATAGCCAGAAGGAGAAAAACATATTGTCCTCTGGAGCTTTGGACTTTTGATACTCTCTCTCTGTCTCTCTCCCACCCCCATACTTTTTTTCTTCTGATACCTTTATATTTTGAAATACTGTAAGACTCACAAGAAGTTGTGAAATTAGTGCCGAGACTTCCCACGTACCCTTCACCCGGCTTCCCCCAGTGGTGATATCTTACATAACCGTAAGGAACAGTCAGGTATAGAGGATAGAACTTATCTGGATTTCACCAGTTTTTACATGTGCTTTTTTGGTTTTGATTAGGATTTTTTATGTATACTTCCATGAAATTTTATCACAAGTGAAGGTTTAAGTAACCATCACCACAATTATCATACAGAATTATTCCATTACCACAAAGAAGCTCTCTCATGTTACCCCTTGATGGTCACTTCTGTCCTCCAGCCACTTCTGTGTCCCATCACCGTAATTTTGTCACTCCATGAATTTAATATAAATGGAATCATATAGTATGTAATCTTTGAGATTGGCTTTTCTCACTCAGCACGATGCCCTTGAGATCCATTCAACTTGTTGTGTGTATTGATAGTTTATTTCTTTTTATTGCTGAATAGTATTCCACTGTATGGATGTACCACAATTTATTTGTCCATTCACCCACTGAAGGAAATGTGGCTTGTGTATGCAAGGGTCCCCAAGACCACGCTTGGGTTCTATAAATCCCTAGGAGGACTCACAAGTCTCAGCATCTGGTCACACTCATGGCTATGATTTATCACAAAGAAAGGATACTGAGAAAGATCAGTAAAGGGAAAAGGTGCATGGGGTGAAGTCTGGGAGGCAGCAAGCACGAGCTTCCAAGGGTCCTCCCCCAGTGGAGTCACACAGGACAGGTTTAATTCCTCCAGCAACAAGCTGTGACAACATGTGTGAAATGTTGCCAACCAGAGAAGCCTGTTAGAGACTCAGTGCCCAGGGTTTTATTGGGGGCCAATCACATAGGTCCCTCTGCCTGGCATTTACCCAAATCCAGAGTTTCAAAAGGAAATCAGGTGCTCAGGGTAAACCACACTGTTTGTATAAACAGTTTAGGCACAATGAGCCACTCTTACTAGTTAAAGGTGAAAACCCTCCGGAGATCTGAATTCCTAGATGCCAGCCAAGGACCAACCTTGCAAACAGATCTTTCCAAGGACAGCCACCCAGGCCTGCCATAGGAACTCTTTTCTGCATAGCTTGCTTCCAGTTTTTGGCAATTACCTATAAAGCTGCCATGAACATTTGTGTATAGTACATTTCCTTTTAGACACAAGTGATGTCATACCAAAGATTATTGTGCAACTGGCTAACATTTATTGAGAGCTGTATGCCAAGATGCTATGCATCTTACGTACATAATTGAATTCTTACATCAATACCATTGTAATCCTACCTTTCAAATGAGCAAAATGGGACATACTGAAGTCAACTCACCCAAATTTATTTATTTATTTATTCATTTATTTTAGAGACAAGGTCTCGCTCTGTCACCCAGACTGGAGTGCAGTGGCCTGATCATAGCTCACTGCAGGCTTAAACTCCTGGGCTTAAGCGATCCTCTTGCCTTGGCCTCCAAAGCACCGGGATGACAGGCACAGGCTACTGTGCCCAGCCCCAAATTTAAATAGTAAATGTCTGACAGAATAGTTGAGCCCATGCAGTATGATTCTGGATCCCATGTTCTTAGATACTAGATTCTTCTTCTCCCTTTCTTACAGATGGTAACATTTTCTAAGGCCTGTGTGTCAGGCACTGTGTTAAGTATATTATAATTATAACTCCTTTGTTATAACCCCTCTGAGGAAGTTACTCTTTTTAGATTTGGTTAATTTTTAATTACTCTTTCTTAGAACCAATGGTTCATAAGATTGTAACCTCTGTGAGTTTGTTTTCACTGAATACAGTTTGTCTTTTCTGTATCAGGAACCATTTTCCTAAAGGTTGGGGCCTCCTGTCCTCAAAATGATAACTCTGTTCTTTTTTTGGTCAGGATGATAATCGTGTTCATCCTTTGGTCTTTCTGGGGAGTTGAAAGAATTCTTAGCAAGTACCGGAAGTTTCATTGTCATTCTGGTATTGTAAGACAAAGGATGGTTGTGCCACAGTTTTTCCAAGCAATAGCAGGTGCATTTTACTCTAAGTGTTCACTAGGCAACCAGCCCTTGACCGGTGCTACCTTTCAGAGGAGAGCGAAGCTTTCATGAGCCAAAGGCTCACAGTGGATTCCAGGAGGGAGCAGGATTTGAACGACGGGCAAGATTTGCAGAAATGCAAACTGGGGTAGGCTTTCTACATATGAGAAAAGCAGAACTAGAGGCAGTAAGGAAGGGGAAAAAATCTGTGTTTATGGGAAGGTGAGAACATCGTGGGTAGAGCAGAAGGTTTCTGTTGGGGAACAAAAGATATTCTTAGACAGGAAAAAGGATCCATCTTGTAAAGAATTTTAAATCCCCAAACAAGTGATTGAAACAGATTACTCTGGATTAGAGGGTGATGTTCACGGTCGGAACAGGGTTTGATAAAAATTAATCTGGCAATAGTTCAAAGGATGAGCTGGAGATTAAGAGACAGGGACAATTATTTGGAAACAAATCCAAGTAAGAAGTGCCAGATTAGGTTCAAAGCTATGTGAGTGGAGAATAAGGGGCTGGCCTGTGACATTTTGTGTATATATATATATTTTTTTTTTCCAGAATATTAGGGGGGTACGAACGTTTAAGTTGCGTATATTGCCTTTGTACTGCGCAAGTCAGAGCTACGAGTGTGCCCACCCACCAGGCAGTGCACACCGCACCCATTAGGTGTGAATATACCCATCCCCTCCCCCGCCACCTGCCCAACACCCAATGAATGATTCTTCCATATGTGCACATAAGTATTGATGAATTCGTACCAATTTGATGGCGAAGTACATGTGGACATTTTATTCTGGTGTGAATGAAGTTCGCAGTGGAGGTGTGAGCACACGGAGACAGGCTTCGCCCACAGTGGAAGAGCCGAATTGCACTTGGGGAGTTGCCTTTATAAATGAAGTCAGGAAGGCACTGTTCAAGAGCATCATTCTAACCTCCAAGAAAAGTAATGAAACACTTCTCCAGCAGGACAGATGGGGAGGGGAAAAATCAACGTGTGATGTCGGAAGTAGTAAGAGGCAGGGAGCTTTCTTTTACGGTGATGTATTTTAAGGAAGCCATTTAGTATGACTAATCTGTTTTCTTCTTCAGAGGTGGTTCCTTTAAGTACGGCCTAATTAGGAGGGAACAGATAAGGCACCCAAGGCCAAGATTGGACTTGCTTTGCTACCTTCTAAAAATTCATGAAAGTGGCACTATCTAAGATCTCATACATTTGGACGAGCTATGAGCTGATGTGTGGGTGGTATTTTTAATAAAAGGAGGAATGACATCTCTAATCACGTCATTAACTCAAATTTCTCTTGTGTGTCTTAGTGCAAATCAAATTACCACTATGGCTTTCATTTCTCCAGTTATTAAAAAGAGGCAATACCCAACATGTATTGTTTATTTATTTAGAAAACAAATCACTTCATGGACACGCCTGGGAGATGCAAAGTGCCCCAAGGAAGCAGCAGCTCAAGCGAAGGAAGCCACCGTGTCACCGCGTGCTGCCCCTCGGCCCCACAGCCAGTCTGTCCCTGCTGCCCTCCTCCACCACCTGCCGCTCACGGGGGCCTTCGTCCAGTACTTCGGACATGCCACGTCTGTCCCCAGCTCAGAACCGCCTGGAAGGCTCGTCCTGGGATGTTCCACGTGGCTGCCTCCTTCTGATCGCTGAGTTTTCAGGCTGCGCGCCCTCTCCTCAGTGGCTGCAGGAGACGGTTGGGCGCCCTGCCCACGGTGTTCCACCACAGGGTGTACCTGTCCTCCTGCTGCGTGGCCTTGCCTGCTTAGGGCTCGGGCCTTTGTCTTTTTACAGAGGGTTATGTTGGCTGACAGAAGCCGCCTCGCCTGGAAGTGGTCCTGGAGACGCCGGCTGCCAGGGTGTGTCCTCCGCCCGGGGGAGGGCCGCAGCCAAAGACGAACTGAGGAAGGGAGAGAGCAGCCTCCTGGCCTCGGCGCCATCGGATCAAGGGGCCAGGCTGAGACGAGACTCCTGAAGTCATTTTTGCCTAACTTCTTCCCTGCTGTCTTCCACTCTTTTTGACTCCCAGGTTTCTCCTGGGAGAAAGATCACTCCGCCTCAGGCTCTGCTCACAGGGCACATCATCTAAGACAGCTGGTGACAGAATTGGTCCTCAGAAGCTGACTAGGTCTGGATTTGGGTGTTGGGTCAGTGGTCCGCCAGATGGCAGCGAGAGCCCCGTCGTGGGCGACGAAAGAACTGCGGCCAGTCCTGGGCCTCCTGTGGCGACCGAGCTGCTCGCTGTTTGCCTGCAGTTTCCTGGGAGGGGATGATGCAGTGAGAAGAGGCTGCATTCACCTGCGGAATGGCTCGGGCGTGCGAGACGTGCGGGGAAGCAGAGGGAAGCTGCGCACACGGGGCTGCTCGTACAATTTTTGCCACTTCTGTGAGTCTGTGATTATTGAAAAATAAAAAGCTAAGCAATGAAAACAATATTGCTTCCTAAATGGAATGCTAGACATTAGCAGCATCCTCAAGGGCTTCAGGGATGCAAATGATGATTTGCATATCCTTATTTATTTATTTATTTATTTATTTATTTATTTATTTATTTATTTTGAGACAGAGTCTCACTCTGTGGTCTGGGCTAGAGTGCCATGGCATCAGCCTAGCTCACAGCAACCCCAAACTGCCGGGCTCAAGCAATCCTCCTGCCTCAGCCTCCTGAGTAGCTGGGATTGCAGGCATGTGCCACCATGCCCAGCTAATTTTTTCTATATATGTTTTTAGCTGTCCAATTATTTTCTTTCTATTTTTTTAGTAGAGACGGGGTCTCGCTCTTGCTCAGGCTGGTCTCGAACTTCTGAGCTCAAACGATCTGCCCTTCTCAGCCTCCCAGAGTGCTAGGATTATAGGCGTGAGCCACCACTCCCGGCCCACATGTCCTCATTTAATTCAGTAGCTTGATCTCTACAAAAATCAAATGAATCGTGGCAGATGAAATGGACTACCAGAAACTCAACCACATAGTATCCCCAACTAAAGCTGTTGGACTGGATGTGGTGTCTTTACTAGAATACATTAACACAGACTTTGGTATGCGGTGTGCAGTTACTGGACTATATTCTTTTTTATACCTACCAAAAGAGTGACTCAAAACCAGTTTGCATTCACAAGGAATGAATAATTGTATACATTCATGACTTTGTCCCAGGACTATGTTGACTCTCCTATTCTCTGTCACAATGCCATCCAAAAGGACCCAGATCATGTGGACATTCCACAGAATTTCATATTTGTCATCTATGTTGATGTCATAATGTTAAGTGAACCTGGTAAGAAGGAAATGGCAAGTGCCATTGGGTTGCTAAGACTTCCGCACTTCAGAAGGGAGAAGACAACCCTAAAAAGCTGGAAGAGCCTGACACATTGGTGAGGTTTTTAGGGGTCCTGTGTTCTGGGGCATGCCAGGACATCTCCTCTCTGGTAAAGGACAAGTTATTGCACCTGGTGTCTCCTACCACTAAGAAAAAGCACAGGCTGCTTTGCATTTTGGAGGCAGAATATACCACATTTGGGGAACACTGCTCTGATCCACTTATGCATAATGAGGAAGGTTATCAGTTTAGGTAAAACCCAGAACAGAAAAGGGCTCTGTAGTGGTTTTGGTTTGCAGTACAAGAAACATTGCAGCTTGGGCCATATGACCCAGGAGATTCTTAGGTACTAGATGGATCTGTAGTAGATAAAGATGCTGTGTGAAATATTTGGAAAGCTCAAATACAAGAGCTGCAGGGCATCCTAGAAGGGCTCTGGGGCAAGGTCAGGCCACCTGCAGGAGAACTATACACCATTCCAAAAACAGCTTCTTTTTTTGGAGACAGGATCTTACTCTGTTGCCCGGGCATGAGGACAGTGGCATGATCATAGCTCACTACAGCCTCAAACTCCTGGGCTCAAGTGATCCTCCTGCCTCAGCCTCCCGAGTAGTTGGGACCACAGGCACAAGCCACCTCACCCGGCTAATTTTTCTATTTTTTGTAGAGATGAGGTCTCACTATGTTGCCCAGGCTGGTTAAAAAACAGCTTCTGACATACTAGTGGGACCTGGAAGAGACAATCTGATTGTGAAACATCAAATGGTCATGAAATTAGAGCTGCCTATGATGTCCTGCCTAGCATGACCTACTAAGTCATAAGATTGAATACACCAGGCCGGGTGTGGTGGCTCACACCTTTAATCCCCGCACTGTGGGAGACTGAGGTGGGAAGATCACTTGAGGCCAGCAATTCCAGAAAACCCTGGGCAACAGCAAGACTCCCGTCTCTACAAAAAATTTTAAAAATTAGCCAGGCTTGGTGGCACATGCTTGCAGTCCCAGCTACTCAGGAGTATTGCTTAAGTCCAGAAATTTGAGGTTGCTGTGAGCTGTGATGATGCCACTGCACTCTAGACGGGGTGACAGAGCAAGACTCTGTCTCAAAAAAAAAAAAAAAAAGATTGAGTATACCAGCAACATTTTGTCATAAGATAGAAACAGTGCATCTGAAACTGGGCTCAGAAGGTCCAAAAAGAACAAATAGGTTGTACAAACAAGTAGTTTAGGCTGCCACATCACCCTCTACTCTTACACAAACATTTTTCCTTCAGCTCATACTTACAGATTCACGAACTTCCCTAAGACCGACTGATAGAGAAAGAAAAATCCTGGCCTTGGTACGTTCATACAGACAAAAAAAATAGACCACTCGGGCTGGAAGACAAGGGTGGAGGCAAATTCTCCGAGCGCCGGAACTACTTTGTGCAGAGAAGAAAACGGCCTGACCAAAGCGTATGTGGTTTACAGGCAATGGCGAATGGTCTGGCCGGCCAGTCGGGGGCTTGGAAAGAGCAAGGCTGAAAAAACCACAAGAAGATGAAGTGAAGCATGTGAGTGAGTAAGAAATGTCCACCTGGCTAATGTCCACTAGAGAGCATCCACTGCAGACGAGGTGCACGGAGAGTTGCCAAGCCAATGCCAGCTAGCTTCTTGCCGCGGCCACGCCGGTCCTTGCACTGCTGGCTCGGGACAGAGTAGCCCTGGCGGCAGCCGTGGGAGCCACGTGTGAGTTCAGCAGCATGTGCTCCCTCCCACCAAAGCCGATCCAGCGCTGCTGCTGCTGCACATCCAGCCACGAGGCGGGAAGAGCAAGGCCGAGCCCTCCAGACGGTACAGCCCCTGGAGGAAACCGAGCAGCCGGCCACCGGTGGCAAAATGATTAGACCAGATCCCTTTCCATGACCTCTACGTGCAGGAGGAAGGGCCATCCATCCTGACTCGGCTGCATTTGTCACAGCCTCAGGACCAGCTGCAGCAGTCAGGGTTGTTATTGTAAGTTTGTTCCATTAACCCTCCTCTTACAAGTGCTCAGAAATAGCACCGGCCAGAATCCTGGGCGACCTGCAGCCGGATGGAGTGACATTAACATGAGAAACCATTGGTGCTGAGTGGCACAAAGGGTAGACTGTAGCAGATGCCAATGGTGCCCTCCTAAAATCTCCGTTCCGGGCTGGGCTGCTGATGGCTCTCACCTGTGCTCCTCCCCAGGGGCTGGCATGGGCTGAAGGGAGCTGCCTCAGCCAGAGATGACCGACGGGGCGTTAACGCACTCCCCACGCCACGGATGGCCTGGGGTCAATGAGTGACGGACACAAGGGTACAGGCCCAGCCCCCTTGCTTCTGGGAGGGGCCACCAAACATTTGTGCCCCCCCCTCCACAGTGTCCAAAGGCAGTGTCCAGTTGCGGACCGCATTTCCCAGCCTCCCTTGCAGCTAGCCAGGGCTGTGTGACTAGTTCTCACCAATGGACTGTGAGAGGAGGTGGGGTGTATATTCTCTCAAGACCAAGAAAATTAAGAAGTCTTCTTTGCGTGTTCTTTCCCCATCCTCCTTCTGCGTGCAGAGGATAAGGAAACCCTAGAGCAGGGAAGCCACCGGTTAAAGGAGCCTGGGTTCCTGAGTCACTGCATGGAAGGCTGCCGCCAGTCAGTAACGCCCACGCTGTTAAATGAATGAGAAACTTGTTGTGTTCAGTCAGTCACTAAGGTTTAGGAGTTGATTTGTCACAGCAGCTGGTATTCCTCTAACTAGAACACTCCCTACCTGTGAACTTTAATGGGATTTCTGATGTACTAGGAGGTTGAGCTAGATGTTTCCAAAGGTCCTTTCTGATACAAATTCTCTGGTACAATTTCTCTGAAAAATGACTGAATTGTTTATGAGTTATTCTACTTGAAGATTATATTGCTAAATAGTGTCATTTAATTATTCCATAGCAATCATGATTGAGTTTAAAGGCCACTGGGTCAGAGGAACTACTTTCCAATTCTGGCCCCTCTATCAGCCTGTTATAGGGTCTAGTAAAACGTAACTTTATCTCAGTTTCATCAACTGTAAAACGAAATGTTAGAGAGGACAATAGGATCGCAAAGAACCTTTCTAGCTCTTATAGCTAATGATTCTCTGTATTGTGTTAAAATAAAATCTCTTCAAGAAATATTCAGCAAAAGTTCTTTGTTTTTTTTTGACACAGAATCTTGCTGCGTCACTCAGGCTAGCGTGTCAGGGCATCAGGACTACAGGCATCGCTTGGGTGGAGACGGAGTCGGGGTCTCGCTCTTGCTCAGGCTGGTCTGGAACTCCTGACCTCAAGGGATCCTCCCGCTTCAGCCTCCAGAGTGCTAGGATCACAGGTGTGCATCACAGTGCCTGGCCAGATTTTAAAGACTAGAGAGGAGATAAAGACACTAGGTTCTTTGCTTTTCGCGTTAGATATAAGCAAGTTGACTCAGACAGCTCAAGTACTCCATTCGGTTAAGGCAGTAATTGGGGTGCTCTGTGTTTCAGAGCAGTGGGCAATGGGGCCGAGGGAGTCCGGTGGGGAAATGGCTGATTGGCAACTCCAAGAAACACTCCAGGGCACCCCGGCCACAACCATATCAGTGATGCGTATCCTGGACTGAGAATGAATCTGACGTTAAGCTACAAACTGATTAGAGTTTTGATTCCCTTATAAACAAATAGGCAAAGCTATGTTCCAATCAAATTTTATTTACTGGTTTCAGTAATTATTTTTTAAAAATTGACAAACCCAAAGGAAGTCATTTAGAAGGCACAAAATTATTAAAGGAAAATTTCCACAAGCTATCACAGATAAATATTTTCCCAGTAAATATAAAGTCTTCTGACACTCTGTTTCTCTAAATCGCATAGATTTTTTTTTTATACTGGGCATGGCATTTAACTAAGCTCTTGATGTTCGTGTGAGTAACCTGGGCCAAGTGCAGATAAAGAAGGGGCTGGAACGCATCTGGGTTGTCCTTTCTCTGGGCTACCTGTGTCTTACCCATCATATGTTATGCCTGTCTTCACCCGGCTGACCTTCTCGCAGGCGAGGATGATGCGCAATCCTCAGAGGTTGGGGGAGCTACTGGGTTCAGCTCAGGCTGTTGGATTATGCTTTGCTGAACAGCCGTGCAAGTTTTTGCAAGTTCAGCTTCAGCTTAAGCAATGATATCCCGTAAAGCATTTAAAGGGACAGAAAAGGCGGATGATCTCTTCAGCCTCTTTATCAAGCATTTTGCTTCATTCAACTTACCGCAAACCTGGCTCCTCAGTGTTTAATCCTCGTACTCCTATTACTAGAATAGTATAATGAGAATAGCTGTTTCCTTGAGAACTGAGAACCAAGGCACTGCTGCTCTCTCTGCTGAGGATCTGTAGAATGATCTCGAAATCTCCTTACGGACAAATACATCAGACCACTGGAGAAGACACCGAAGGATCCGAGACCCGGTTCCATGAGGACCCAACAGCATCTAGGACATGCTACTGAGGAATGTAACTGCTACATCACCCAGACTTGAAACCTCAGCTCCGTCTGTCTCTCCTCTTTCACTTTCTGCATTCACTCACTTGCCAGCTTGTGTCTAGTCAATGCACTCACGGCTTTTCATCCCATTCCTCTCCAAAACCCTCACCGCTCATTTCAGGCAATCTCACTGACCCCACAGCGCTAGACTCTAAACGGCCTTTTCAGTCCCAGTCCGTCTTGACATGCTAGTAGACTACGCATTTTATTTTATTTTTGAGATGGAGTCTCGCTCTGTTGCCCAGGCTAGAGTGCTGAGGCGTCAGCCTAGCTCACAGCAACCTCCAACTCCTAGGCTCAAGCGATCCTCCTGCCTCAGCCTCCCAAGTAACTGGGACTACAGGAGTGCACCTGCTACGCCCGGCTAATTTTTTGTTTCTATTTTTAGTTGCCCAGCTAATTTTTCTTATTTTTAGTACAGATGGGGTCTCGCTCTTGCTCAGGCTGGTCTCAACTCCTGAGCTCAAGCGATCCTCCCGCCTCAGCCTCCCAGAGTGCTAAGATTACAGGCTGAGCCACCGCGCCTGGCCTATTTATTTATTTATTTAGAAACAGGGTCTCACTATGTTTCCCAGGCTGGTCTTGAACTCCTGGCCTCAAGTGATCCTCCTGCCTCAGCCTCCAAAAGTGCTGAGATTACAGGTGTGAGCCACCACACCCAGCGGGAGAATCCTAAATGTCTCTTCTCCTTGGAAATTTTTTCCATATGTGTAAAGTCTGATTTTGTTTTTCTTAACAACCTCCACTGTTTCAAGCACAGAGCCATCTGCATAACTATTTTTCAGTACACTTTTGTGGAATTGAATTAGATCAATAAATCCTCTGGGACAATTCTAGATGCACTCAACCATAGTTATGTGTCTGGTACTGTTGAGGGTGAGGGACACAGAAGTGAGCACAACAGGAAGAAACTCCTGCCCTCACGGAGCTTAAGCTGGGGGCAGCGGTCAGATAGGAAGATGCTGAACAATAAATAAGCAACATGCGCAGAATGTCATCGGAGAGGTGAGCTATGGAGGAAAGTAGAGTGGCCGGGAATACGCAGCACCAGAAGCGGTTGGAGTGGGAGGTGAATTTGTAAACAGGGGGTTACAGAGGATCCCACTAGGAGGTGACATTTGAGCAAAATCCTGAAGGAGGTGAAGGAATGAGCTCGTGTCTACTAAGGGAAAAGGATTTCAGAGAGAGGTACAAGATATGCAAAGGCCCAGGGGCAAGCGCTTGTCATGTTCAAGTAGTAAATACCAAGGAGAGCAGAGCGAGCCACACAGTGTGTGGGAAGAGATGAAGCTGGAGGGTCGCAGTGGATCATAAGCCACTGCAAGGACTTCAGCTTTTGCCCTAAGCCACATGGGGAGACTTTGCAGGCTCTTGAGCAGAGAGTGAAATGACTGGAATTGTATTTTAAAAAGAGCTCTCTGGGCCGGGTGCGATGGCTCACGCCTGTAATCCTAGCACTCTGGGAGGCTGAGGCGGGTGGATCGCTCAACGTCAGGAGTTCGAGACTAGCCTGAGCAAGAGCGAGACCCCGTCTCTACTAAAAATAGAAAAAAATTATCCGGACAACTAAATGTATATATATAGAAAAAATTAGCTGGGCATGGTGGTGCATGCCTGTAGTCCCAGCTACTCGGGAGGCTGAGGCAGGAGGATCACTTGAGCCCAGGAGTTTGAGGTTGCTGTGAGCTAGGCTGATGCCACAGCATGCTAGCCC
>CAUYSK010090813.1:0-43645 GCA_963575035.1 Avahi laniger | reverse complement strand
ACCCAAGCAGAAAACGTAAGATAAAAACAAATAAAAAATGGATTATGCACCATTTAACACCTTACAGATGAACAACTAATGGAATAATTCTACCCAGAGAGAAAAATAATGTAGATATTTTAAATATGTTATTTTTTATAAATAATTAGATCTTTATACATAAGGGTACAATTTTGACACTGCTCATCTTGTTGAAAACATATTGATGTTGTACCATTTATCCACTGTTACGTGGGGAAAACAAACACCAAAATCCTGAAGTAATAAGATGCTGAAATTAGGTGGTCTGATGAGATAAAGAAAATAAAACATTCAGGAGCCAGAGTTCCAGCCTAGGCCCAGAGGCTGTAAGCAGGATTCCTTCAGGGTGGGACCTTTGCTCCCATTCAAGGTGTAATGAAATGTCTCTCACCCTTCAAGAAACTTTCATTGGATATAGAGACTTTCCCTTCTTCTTGAGAGAGGAAAAAGTGAGCTCTCTTTTTCTCTAAAGGGGAAGAAGAGTGAATATTTCTGTTTCAGTTTAGGGGCTGAAATTCAGAATTTTGGGTTCTGTAACAGATTTCTAAAGCTGATAATACAGCACCAAAACCTGGATGGTTCCCTTCCTCCATCTCTCTTTCCCTCTCTCTCTCACTCCCTTTTGTCTTTTTCCCTCTTCCATTTTCATTGTTGCCTTAATCACTTCTGATAGAGAAATGACTTAAAAAATTAATACGTCTTTTCGATAGAAATATCTACATAAGTAGTGAATTTGTTATAGTGACACTTATGCAAATAAAAGGACTACAACGCTTTCAAACCTGAGCCCATGTGTTATTAAAAACTGACAAGAGACTAATAGATGTTACTGACCTCTTCTTCTCCTTTGACATTTGCTGTAAATATTCCTGTCTCTCATTTCGTCTCATGTTATGGAAAGTCATGTTATTTTATTTATCTTAGCTTATTATCCATCTCTCCTCAATAGGCTCCTTGTACTAGGCATCTTCCCTATCCCAATTATACTAAAAATTGTCCATTCTTAACTCAAAAATTATAAAAAATATAAAATAAACCAAATTTTATTCAGATTCCTCTTAAACTACAATATTATATTGTTTTTTGCAATAATTATCACACAAATGTTTTCAAAAAATTAAAATTATTTTAATCACCATCTAATCACCTTTTTTGTCCTCAATTCTCTGGCATTCTCCTTACTTCCCAACACTCACCTATACTCCAGAGGCAGTTTTAAAATAAGACATACCTCATTTTTATACAAATGCCTTCTTTTTCTAGCTCTTTGATCTTCAAAAAGTTACTTAAATATATAATTCTTGGTTTTCTCAACTATAAATGGTCATCGTACTTGTTTAAAGTGGAATTTATTGAGCAAAAGTATATACATATTTAGTCACACAGTACAAGTTTGACAATGGTTAAGTGCTCAGTCCAAGTTATTATTTTGATAATAGTATATATTTTAACATTATTATGTATATTTTAAGTAACATTCAATTACATAAGATTCAAAGTGAATTTTGCACACACATTTTTGGCCCTTGTCTCTCTTGACTGTCCAGGGCTGTGTAGGGATCAAGGCCCTCGGCCCCATAAAGTTTGCTGAAAAAAATCACTGACAAAAGGCAGATTGATTAATCACAGAGAAGATATATAAATTGATTTAACGTGTATAAACAGACGCCTTCAGAATGAAGACCCAAAGATACAGGAGAAATTGTCAACTTTTAGGATTAGGTTCAACAGAGTATGGACAGCCATTCAGAAATATGATTCAACAAAAAGAGTATGATCCAATGCTAACGGACTGATTAGAGAAACCCGGCCTTATTGGCCTCTTTGAGCATTCATTCCTTCCATCTGGGTGTGGGGCAGGGCCCTCTCTGGAATGGTTTCTTATGACCTACAATCAAATAAGACAGGTCAGATAATTCCTTTATGGCCAGTTTTTACACAGAATAATTTTAGGTTTTATGGGTATCTTTTGGGAATAGGGATTCGGGCTTTTATGCGCCACCTTGGGGAAGAGGGATGCTAGTTTCCAAGGCTAGCATCAGGGAAGAATGGGACTGTGAAGCAGGGGGATAGGAGAAGTTCAGAGAAAAACTTCTGCTCCTGAGACCTTCATTTTGGGGTACTGTGTTCTGAGCCCCATCATTCCCCAGCGTGAAAATTCCCCAAGAAGTTTCACTGATCAGAAATTGGGTGGATGGGTTTTCCACTAGACCAGAAATTCAGTCCCGAGAATAGGCCAGTCCATTTAAACAGTTATCATTTCAGGCAGTGGTGTTGCAGATGGGCTTCCACCGAAGTCGGGCCTCTAGGATTTCAGCAATCACATATTTAAGAAGAGGCATTTCTATAAAAACAAAAGAAAAGCAAAGGTTAATGGTCAGCAAACTATAAAATCAGTCTTTGGGTCCAGAGGACAGCCAATTAAGAAGATTTTTAGATGTTGGACTCAAAGCATCTTCAGATAAAGTGAGAGCAGATAGTGGCAATCAGATAGATTTTTTTGGTTTGCAGTATGTATCAGGTGTTTCAGTGAAATTTCTGAGAAGTGCGAATATCAGCAGGAATGAAGACTATTTGTATACAAGTTGCTGTTATTTCTCCCAAAGTCTGAGCTGTCCAGCTTCAGTTTGTAGGCCTTAAAGAAAAGCACAGTTTTAATTTCTAGTGATTCCAAATCAGGAAAATGGAAAACAATTTGAAAATGTTAGTTTGGAGACTTGTAGCCAAAAAATTAATTCAGGCTTCAGTCCAAACAGTAGGCAAACAAGGAAAACTCTAAAACATTGGACAGGGCTAGATTCTAACAATATGTTTAATATAACTTCTTCTAAAACACATTTTTTCTCTAGTTTCCCATGTTTACCAAAAACAAATCATAGTAGGACCAATTTATTTGCAAAATAAGTTTTAGTCTTATTACACTTGGCCTGATTATTTGCATAAAATGTAAAAGAATAGTTTTCGGCCATATTGGTGTTCTTTTTAATTGCTTTTGCTGAACATTTTTGATAAAGAATCTCAGGTTAGACTGAATAACCTCTCAAGACAATCAAGGATTTAAATTTTCATATGAATTGGGTAAATTCTTCTTCTTTTGAGGTTCCAAAGTAACGAAATTTCTGGACCAGTCAGAAAGTGACATTCTTTATTTACCACAGATCAGGGAGTGTTATAGATTAGATAACAAGCCAATTTTTCCACAGAGATGTTAATCAGCTTTGTAAAGGCAACCCTAATTCCTCAAAGTAGTCTGAGGATATCTGACAATATGCCATTCAGTCAAAGACTTGGTAAAATAACCAGTGTCACCAATTGTTATAAAAGAAAACCTGTTCTTATTGAACTTATGCAAATAACTATATTGGCATAAACTAAGAATACTCAAAAATAGTTTCCAAATTTTAGAGAAATCAAGTAGAGAGAAAAATAAATGCCTCAAATTTTGCTTACAAAAATATACTCTACCAAATTGTTGTAAGTTATAAGTAGCTGAAAAGGAGAAATAAAAGATCTTTCTTGAGTTCTGGAAAACAAAACACAAAAAGAATCAGCAATGTTTCAAATACAAAGTCATAAAAACACGAGTTCAATCTCATTTACTTAATTTTTTTTTCTGTTTCAGGTTGGGTTAGCAATACTCACGAATGCATCAGCTTTTTAGTTAAAGTCTCAGAAGTACTCCTAGTCCAAACGGTATGATCTCCAAAGTTATCAGAAACCTGTATATTCAAGAGTCCTTGCCAATCCTTTCCTTTTCAAAGGAAGGGTCCAAAGAAAGTTAAACACCATTTCGTATTTGCCAATGCTTCCTTTATTTTACATACCAAATTAGCCTAATATGTCTCTCTGGGACTGTTAGTGGCTGTAATATTAAAAAATCTAGTTCAGGTCAAAAAGATTGAATTTAATGATTTTGGAAAGTTTGTCAAATATCAAAAGTTTAAAACACTTATTATCACAAATCAGGATCATAGGTCATTGTAAAATAGGTCATTCTTTTAGCCAAAGCAATAATTCAAATATTTCAAAAAGGAAAAACATTATTTTTTGATAGAGAGGAGACTCTAATCATAAGATCTCATAAAGACAAACTCAACAAAGTAATAAAGAGGCAAACTGAATCTGTCTCTTCCTCCTCTCTTTTTTATTGCAGTTTATGCAAAAGACAAACAAAAAGTTTTTTACTAACTCTATTAATATTACATGAGAATCTTGCTCAAAAGAGAAAACCAAATTTTACCTTTGCATTAGTGCATTATTAATGTTAAAGGTAATTTTTGTAAAACTTTATAAATAAATCTATTTAACTTTAATCAATTTGACTGTCAGGTAAGATTCCTATAAACCCTTTATAACTTTTTATAATTTTTATCATTTTCTTTCTTTCTCAACTTTTATATGCATTTAGTTTTATTTATCACTTTTATTCATTTACTTTAAAACAATCCTTAAAATCCCTAAACTATCCAAAATATTTTTCTCTTTAACAAAAACTACATTTCTATGCCTTTTTATAACCTTTACCAAAACACATATACTACTTTTCTTATACAGTTTGCATACAGAATTACTTTTCTTATATCTAGTAGTTTTAATTGCATATATTAGTTACAATGTTAACTCTTAGTAACTCTTATTTTTAATGAAAAACCTAGGAGGTAAGCAATTTTAATTATGTATCATATATATAGCATAGGAGAAAAGACAATGTATAGAGTATCTAATCCTTTCCAGCATGGCCAGGAGGCATAGCTGGGCCAGGAAAGACAGGCTGGTGTTTTTTTCTAGGCCTCATCATAGCCTAAAGGCTAAATGTAAAGACATAAGCTCATAGACAAGTTAAGCAAGTATTAAAAATATCACAGAAGCAACAGTGATATTTTTATATGTGATCGTAAATCATTTAGCTGAGATAGTATAAACCTATCTGATCAATATGTCAGAAAAAAATAATAAAATTAAATTTTGAAGGCTTTTAATAAAATTTTACTACCAATTTTAAGACTGTATCTATCAATTATTACTCAAGTGATATGAACTTGAAAAGCATTTGGGCTCGTTCTTTAATTTATGAGTACTCATATTTTTAAGTTAATTTGCACCATGAGTAGATAATATATGAATATATGCATAGACACACATCTAGGTAGACATAACATACATCATTCACATACACACTCAAAGACTGTATAACTATGGTTGGTTTTAAAATTTTAGCCATAAGACAAGTAAAACTTACTATTTTAAAAGAACAAATGAATTCAAACTATTCCTTTGTTAAAGTTTATCTGTCTCATTTGACTCAAATTCTTCACTGGGTTTTAGAGAAAACAGGTAGTAAATGACATCTCAAAGCACAGATAGAGAGAATCTAAGCTTTTTTTTTTTTTTTTTTTTTGAGTAAGATGTTTGAGTGTATCAGTTAGAGGAAATGATGGATGTCGAAGTAAGTAGGTGACTTTTTCTAAGTGCACCACTAAAATTCAGAGCAGAGCCCACACTGAATCTTGGGTCCTCAAGACAGAGAGACACCATGGAATTGCCATGGGACACAGCTATGCAATGTTTTTGCAGTACACTTCCTTACAAAGATATTTCTCCAAGACTTTAAACCACACCCTTTCTTATGAAAGGCCCAAAGAAAGGAGAAAGCTTCTGTAGTTTGTAGTGTATTTAGCTGCCTCTAATATTGCCATTCATGCCTAGCCACAACACACACCAAGGACATGTTTTCTCAAAGTATAAAGTAATTTCTATGTCCCCAAAAGATAAAGAGATCAGGTAATATAATACAAAAGAGAGCGTTGTTTTATACATAAGAGGAATCTGTCCATGACTCCTCAAGGAAGACAGGAGACACTAAAAATGGGCTGAGTAGTGTCTTTTTTTTTCTGAGTTCCTTAAGGGATATGAGTCACAAGTCGTCCCTTCCAGGTATTTATAAATAAGGTACCTAGGATGGCAAAAAGGAAAGAAGAATAGGGAGAAGTAAAAGTCAGTGGGAACAGATTTTATCCAGGAAAAACAGCTGATATTTATGGCTTTTGAACTTTTTAACTAAAGGTCTTCTTTCCAGTGAAATGATTAATAATAATTCTTAACCAAGCATGCATGAGGTGTCTCCAAAGAGGTGGAGAGCAGTTTTCACAAGATCCAGAAATGCCACAAAAACAGCTCTAAAAAAGGAAGATTTCATTAGCCACAAACATTTCTGTCTAGCCGTATTTTCTAGGGTCTCGGCTTCTCAGCTGACTGTCTACACACAAAAGCCCAAAAGCCTCATATAAATCCCACAGGCAGAAGAAAACAGGAAATTAAGAGCTGTATATGGAAAGAGAAAGGAAAAATAAAGAACAAAAGTCGCATAAGTATCAAACCAAAGCAGACCCATTCCCTGACTGGGAATTGAACCCAGGCTGCTAGGTTGAAAGTATAGAGTTTTAACTATTAGGCCACAGGGTTAATTGGCTTTGTTGTCATTTCTACAGAGACAACTATGACTGCAGGGGAAGTGTACAAAGGATTTTATCTTTGTTTCAGATCATATTTTTCCTTTTTAATTTTGTCAAGAGAATTTTTAAGGCTAGCCATGACACTATTGTGTGTTTTTCTTTTAATTAAATTCTTCTATCAATACAAATAAGGCAATTATTTAGAATAAGAAATCTCTAAAATCTATTTTTAAGACAATTAAGGATCTTTCCAAATTAAAGGGTCCATCTTTTTGCCATTAATTTTCAATGAGGTACTTATTCCAAAGGGATTTAATTTACTAGCCTCTTCAGAGAAGAATCAATCCCAAAGATCTCTCATTCTCCTAGAAATAGACTAAGATAACAAAAGACTCTTGTTGCTATAGACAATTAAGGATAGTGTTAACCCACAAACATGTCGGGGGCCACCATTCAAATATTGGTTAATCTGTGATCTTGGGTAGGCCCTCCCGGGATTGAACTTTCTCAGCACTAACCAGGAAATGGGGTTGAAATGACAAAAGCGTCTTATTGATGGGACTTCTTATGACAAACACGCCAAAGAGCTTGACATGTTTATAACAAAAAAAATTATCAGGTTCCTGGTTATTTGCACGGTAACCAGCGGACACAATCCCAAAATTATATACCCTGGATAGTGTAGACCAAGAGAGAGTGCTCCCATGTGGTCACAAGACAAGCTCTCAAGGACGTAAAACAAGACCAGAGGGAACTTTATCTGATATCCCTCTTTATGACAGAACAACATAGAAAGACAGAACAAAGAAAAACTCTATTTCTGGGAGGAAAGGGATCAAACACTATGAATTCATATCACAAAGTACCAAAAGGCAAAACTATCTTTTGCTTTGAAATTCATTTCATTGATTATACCCCTTGGATTTGTTAGTGTGGCCTGCCAATTCCTCTACATTTATAAAGGACTTCTTCCACGTGACATTCTTCCCTAAACTCTTTCCAGAATTCCTGACATCTGCAGGAGGCACAAGGATAATACATCCACTCTTCCAGATTTTTCTTCAGATTAGTACGGCAATTTACCAACCCAGTCAACCTTACCAATCCAACACCATGCCGTTACTTTGTACCTTAGCATCAGATCAGAGGGTCTCACACTATATTGCGTCCCCCATTAGCCAATTATCTCCTCAAATCTATTACATATTAGTAATTCTCAAATGTTTCTCAAATGTTTCTCAACCAACTTTCCAGTGGATTTTTGGTCCTGTTTCCCTTGTTCATTTGCTTTGAAACAATACTTTTAATATTTTGAGTTTGAGCTTTCTACACAGTTTGCAACATTACCAGCCAGCTTTCATTTTTGTTCATTACAGGAGTCAATTAATCCTTTCTACATTTTAAGCATTCTTTGAGCAGACAACCTTGCCTTCTACTACGAAGAAATAATTGAGGCTATCAGTTACAAATTCCCTTAACTACCTACTTTCACCACCAATAAATTTATTGATACTCACTCCAGCCTTTTCTTTTTCCTTTCAGTTTAAGTGGAATAGATGTATCTCTTCTAAGCCACACTTAATTATTTTATCTCTGCTCATGGCTCCATACCCTCCTATGATTTCTCAGGAGGTCTTACTCCATCACCTCTGTCTTTAGTGGCTGTCTTAGTCAGCTTAGACTGCTGTATCAAAATGATGCCATGGACTAGTTGACTTAAACAACAGACATTGATTATTTATTTTTCACAGTTCTAGAGGCTTGGGAAGTTCAAGTCAAGGTGCCAGAGATTCATGTCCTGATGAGAGTCTCTTCCTGGCTTGCAGACCTCCAAATACATTGGGTGTTAGGACTTCAACAAGCATATGTTAAGAGAATTCAAACATTTAGAACATAACAGTAACATCAACATTTTCTCTCTTCAATATTTGTCATAAATATATAATAATAATACTTAAGTCTTTTCTAACTAAAAAACTATAAAAATTAACGAAACCACCAAATTCCTCCTTGAGAGTTAAATTCCAGATAACAATGCTTCTCTTTTAACTTTATAAATAAAATTTTTAGAAATAGTGCTTTATGCTCACTAACTTTACTTTCTCACTCTGTATATTCACCCATCTGGCTTCAACATTTATTTCACTCTGAAACTGCTCTTATATAGTCCAACAGGCCAGATGGTTCTGAGATTATGTACTATAAGATGATGATGCTGAAAAAAAATCTAACCAAGACTTTTTACATTTTTAAGAGAGGCGTGAAGACTATCAGAATCAGAAACATTATATAAGCTAACTTTTTATCATATAGAAAAGACTCTGGAAAAATTCAGACTCTATAATGTGTGTTAATCTCATGTATACAATGGCCACTCTGTATATTTTTTTTAATATTTTGTACATCTGGCTACATGATTGATAGCTTGCTTACTTTAGTTTATTTTAACAAAAGACAGGTACAGACAGAACTACAATATGGCATCAGTTAAAATAACTATTAAAGATACAGAATGGTCGTAATTTCCTGATCTAAAGTTTTAAGAATTTTGTGATAAATGATCTTGAAACACAAGGAGATATGGAGTTCTAGGAAAATCATGCTTGTATCACATCGAAGAGCACTTACATATAGGTCTGACTTTGATGATATGATGGTTATATGTTTGTATATAATTCTTTTTTACATGGATATTTGGGAAATATTTTTAAGGCTAATTACGAGAGTATGTAGAAATAGGACACTGATACAATTCTAGGGGCAGAGTAATTTGGTATAGCACTTCTGGAAGAAAATTTCTTAACAAATATTAAACATCTTACTATTTAGCTTTGGTTTTAATAGAACAACTTTATTTTGAAATGCATTTAGTTGCTTATAATAGTGAAAATTAAAAACAGTATAAAATTCATCTGTAGGTAGTACACTAAGTAAATAAATGTACATAAAATTGTATATTCGAGACCGTTAAAGAATCTATAGAACAAAAATATAGGTACTTGGAAAATATGTCATCTTATAAAAAGATTTAAGTAACATGTATCACTGTTACAAACAGTGCATATCATATAATTCCAATTTGTAACTCAAATGTAATACATCAATCCATATATGCAGAAAGGAGATCAGAAAAATTTGCACTCACTAATGTTGCTTAATTTTTAGTGATGAGATTATGAATGATTTTTGCTTTGTGTACATCTATTTATTCTAATTTTAAAATAAAATGCAATGTATTAAAAAAAGACAACTATGTGATGAAATACTAGAATTGTAATTTTTGCTCAATTTCCTGCACGTGCCTAAGCAAATGACTAAAGAAATTAATTTAATTAAGGATAGTTTCTATTAATACATATGATCATTCCATTTTGCAAGGGTTGACATATAAATTTTGCTAGATACTATAACAGATTTCCAATCCAGACATGATTAAGCACTGTGATTGGCCCCATGGCTTTAAAATCATTGGGTCAAAAATTCGAGGCATTAAGTTGGGATCTGTGTCTATCTCTCATGAAGTTACTTAAGGAATGGAGAAAGATGCTAGTACAGAAATAGAGATTTTCTGAGGTCTTAAAACTGCTCTGAATACATACTCCTTTTATGTATGCATGCAGAAACCCCTGGTAAACTCAATCTTTACTTTTAGATCAAAGAAATAGAATGTTGTATGTTCCTGTGTCCTGGGCTCTCAACTTTACTTGCTCATATGTTACTGAAGTTCAGAATGAATCACTGGCTATTTTGCAACATCATCTCTAGTAATGATGTTTATAACCAGAGCGTGTTCATGGGATTGCATTTACATAGTTAGTAGATATTTTACTAGCCTTGAAACGTGATGAAGGCCAATGTTTTAGCTTTTCACATGAATAATTAATGTGAGAGAACATTGTTATTAATGTTTACAGAAATTTTATTCAAATTCCTTACTTTTAAACCTTAATTCATAATTCAGCACATATGTCCATTTGAAGTAATTCAGACTAATTCTCAACTATTTAGTTTCATAATCTGGGGATATTTTCTGTTCCTTATTAAGAAGTATATGTTACTAATGTTGACACATTATACAAATTTTCATTAGTTTTATCATCCAGATATAATTTAAGCAAATTATAATTGTCATATTAAAATACTATGTCTATTTCCAGAGTTCTTGTAAGATCATCAAGTTCCAATTATATTACTACCAGAATTAAATGAAACTCCTTGGAGATGAATGCTAGCTTTAGAAAAATTAAAAGGACATTCTCATGTGCAGAACTCATTACTCGAAAAGCATTATATAGTCTTCAAAATATGTATAACTTGTTTAGGAAAAAATTGTGGCAGAAATGCATTGTATTTTGTTTACTCATATCTAGTTTTCACACTTTCAAATAAACATCCCCTATTACCTGTTGGAGCCAGAATACCATTTTATATAAATAGATACAAAAATACATTTCTTGTTTGCCAACTACATTTTATTTTTAGCTTTCTTCAGAAATGTCTAGCTATTTTTTCTTATGCCTACAGAAGTTGCTTTCTTTTATACAGTATATGTAATATTTATTGCTTTAATTTTGTCATGATGAAAACAAAGGAAAGGAAGCCTATATTTAAGTGTATAATTTACTTAAAATAACCAGAATCTTTTAAGATACATTAACATATGACCTTACATAAACACATTTTGTGGCACATTTATCTCAAATGTGTCACATATGTTAACTCAGTGAAGCCACTTCCGGTGTCTATTGCTACAATATACGTATCTTTCTTATGAAAGAATTGGAAGACGTGCTTCAGATAGTTCAGAGCAAGCAAGGAAAACTGAATCAAGACCACATCATCCCCTCTATAAATGCATATGGTAATTGAGCCCATTTAGTAAATTTCCTAAAAACAGACTCATCTTTATGTTTTGAAAATATGACACTCTGTCCATTTGTTTTGTACTAAATCATCCTATCTTAATAGCTGCGATGATACTTGACTTGGTATGGCAATAGTTAACTGTAAATGTTGAGTACAGCATTCACAATCATTCTTAAATTTGGACTAATATTTTGATGCTGATGTTTATAATCTCAGTAGAATAATGAAATTTCAGTAATGTAATGAAAGTGTATGTAATTTTGATATTTCTAAAACTTCGTTGTAGCTGTAATTTGGATAGATACATTGCATCTATTGTGTTTATCCTTCATCATGAAATTCTTTAAACTAGCACTCCCAGAAATGGGAGGTTATTATGAACTTTGGCGGGTCTTATTTGGTTCTAAGATGTCAGGCTTGTAGATGAAACTCTAAAGAAAATAAGGGAATTGAATTAATGTCAGAGAAGTTTGGATAACATGTTTTATTTGTTTTATGACTCTTTTTAAGGATATATTATAAATATAAGAAGGAAAATTTAATTCCATAGAATTATATACTTTTAAATATTAAAGAAACATTAACCTATTCAATTTAAATAGATTTTGTTCTAATCTAAATGATATAGAACAGCATTGTACAATTAATCTAATAATATTATCATTTATTTTGTCATTTTTAATGTGTTCTTTGCTATAATATTACCACTATATTTATACGATTGGCAGAGATTTGAATTTTAGGTATTTGAAAAAAATATTAATCTTTAAGCAGGAAATAAATCTAAGAGTTAAGAAAAAGTGATCTTTTCAAAATTAAAATAGTTAGGCTATTCAAGATTGCAATGGCCACATAAGAAAATAAAATGAGCTGTAGAATGCTATCAAGTCTGCCAAACAACGTAAGACCCTCATTATTTTTATATTTGATCTTTCCTATTTACACCCTAGGATGACACTCAATTTTGAAAGATAAGAGAACAGACAGATTCATGGAACAGAGCAAGTACATGTTCAAATACTATTAATTTATAATTGAAAGAAAATTAATTGAAATGATCCAATACTTTATAATAAAGTACAGTGTCTTCAATATATCATATTGTGTTACAGGAAGACTTTCAAACTGTTCTGTGTTAACAACTTGTCTTGTTTCTAAAATTAATTGCCTTCAGCTGTATTAACAACGGACCGTGATCAAGTGACCTGAAAGCTTTGGACAGATCTATAATAAAGGGATCTTAATTTATCCTTTGTTCATCACCATCACCACAAGATTAGTACATTTCAAAAGGGCCAAGTGAATGAAGTCTTTAGTCTAAAATTGCTACTAAAACATTATCCAAATAGAAGGTACAACACAGCTCCTCAGAGTTGCTAAACGTCAGGCAAAAGTGCCGCAGAAATCAATGACAGGGGAGGGAGCATTTAAAAGTGCTGCAACATTTCTTATGCATCTGTTATAAAATGCTGTACTCCACAAGAGGCTGAACTATCTTTTGCACATGCAAGACTCAAGGGAGAAAAAAATAGAGAAATGAGTAACTTGATGTCCAAGAGAGGATTTTATTTCACAAAGAGCCATACTGCTTTAATTTTATTTTTGTTTCTTTCACATGTAGAAAGAAACAATGTTGTCTGTGCTAATAAGGACTATATACATGTGTGTCTGTGTGTGTGTGTAGTCCATATATATATATATATATATATATATATAGTTCAAATACATGATACATATATGATGCAAACACATTAGGAAAACTCGTCAATTAACATTGTAGCGAGTATACTGTACAAAGCGTTTGATGTACATGTGCAGATAAATATGTATAAGTACATGGAAAGCTATGTAAATGAAACACTTTTGATAAATTATGACTTAGGTATATCCACTTAAAAAAAATTACTGCAAGCCAAGCACAGTGGGTGACTCACACCTGTAACCCTAGCACTTTGGGAGGCCAAGGCAGGAGGATCCTTTGAGGCCCGGAGTTTGAGGCCAGCCTAGGGAACATAGCAAGAACTTATCTCTCCCCCTCAAAAAAATTAAAAACTTATCCAGGTGTGGTGGTATGCATGTGGTCCCAGCTACTCAGGAGGCTGAGATGGGAGGATCATTTGAGCCCAGGAGTTTGATGGTGGAGCAAATTATGATTATGCCACTGAACTTCAGTCTGGGCAATAGAGAAAGATCTTTTTAAAAAAAAAAAAGAAAGAAAGAAAAAGAAAAAAAATCACTGCTTTTGAGGTCAGGAAAACTTTATTCAAGTCCTGGCTTTGCCTAAAAAGAGTCCTCTGGTCTTAGATAAATAATTTGTGTAGTATATTCCTTATGGTTATTTACACATATTTATTATGATTCTACCTTTAATCTTATCAGAGAAAAGAAAGGCAAGCAGGCCAGTGATAAGTAGATCATTTTTTCAGTATGTTTAAGAAGGGCCGAAGATCAGATCAACTATGTCTCATGCAAATATTTGGTTGTTTAAATGCAATATATATGTATTCTATATACACACACACGTATGTATTTATACATCGCAGAGAGATATTTATTTTTCTTAATGTTAATATAGATATAATTCATTTTGTACAATATAAATCTCCTAGGTTTCTCTATTTTACAGACTGAAAAAATCACATATATGATCAGAATGGAGAATATTTCTGAAAATTTTAGAGTACTAAACTTAGTCTTGCTTTTATGGGTGCCAAGAGAAAACTTCGCCTTCACTCTCTGAAAGCTGAAAAATCAACTGATAAAAGGTAGATGAAGGAGAAAAGACACACAAATGTATTATGCAGGGGGAGAAAATCACAGGTGATTATACTCAAACAAGAGGATACAGGTGGTTATATAACCTTCTTGATAGGAGAAAGGGATATGGGAGAGTGTGGATAATTTTAGGGACACAGTCAATGACTTTTAGGGAAATTCAGTGGGCTCAAAGAACATACAATGGCCTATGACAAAGTCTGTTGGGTCTGCAGAGCAGACAATTGTTTGTGACAAAAGTCGGTCCAGGTGTGTTGACAGACTTCAGTCTTTCTTCCTGCGATAGGGTTCAGTTAATGAAAACTCAGGGAATGGACCAGAGATAATTGTTTTCTTCTTTGGTAAGTCTGGACTTCAGGCAGATAAGAGAATGTCAGAGAAAAAACTTCACTCTATGCTTTGGGAGAAAAAGGGGATTGAAAGACAGGAGAGGGGATCAGGTCAGAGAAACCTTGAGGCTTATTCAGGGCAGTATGTCAAAGTGTCATATTTTTGGGTGTCACTTTCTGAGCCCCAACACTTTGTTATGAGAATATTTTCAATGTTAATTTTTGTTTTTAATCATTCTAAAAGTCACATTTCCTTATAAGTAAAATGAAATTTGATTATATTTACTATTCATAACTTGGGTTTAGGTGACAAAGATTCTAAAAATAATACAGGCTTGAAAGGTAGTTAATAAGGAGTTAGAATTCAAGATCCAGTGTTTCAAAAAACATGAATGGAGATTATAATTTTATTCTATTAAAACTGATTTTATATAATTTAATAGATTAAATCCTGAATTTATATAATTTACCAAATTATTTTTCATCTAAATAGATTTTCCTTATATACTCTTAAATTATTAAACAACTAAATATGAATGAAATTAATAAAGAAAAATTGAACTTACATTTCAGAGTAAAATTATTCACTAGAGATATTGATTTAAAGATAGATACATTGATGTATTGATTCCAAGTTAAAATCTCACAAATGACACAGAAAATTTCAGGAATGTTTGGAGAAAACTGATAATAACATTAGGGTGTGCTAAAATTTACCATAATTATCATTAAGGACATTATTAGAGACAAGTTCATGTTAAAATATGTAGAAATTCTTCTATATTCCATTTGTTCACATAGTAAACAGGACACTTTATCATGAATACTTTGAAACTGCTACCACTGTGCAGTTAAATTATTTTTTGAAATGTCAATGCTAGGCAAAATGATTATTTGAGGAAAGGTTGACTTTGACACTTTTGCATTTCTCCTTATATTAAATAGTATCACATAATAGTAAATGATTGGGAAGAGACATACAGGTGAGGTTGCTAATGAGCAAAGCAATGCCTGTCTTTGTGCTTGAAATGACAGGACGGTTTTTTCGACCAAAAATTCAATCCAGTCACTTTGGAAATTAATTTCCTTCCCTTCCATATGATGTATGCCTTATGATGACTCCTATCATCTAATGTTCAATTGTTGCCATTTCTTCCCTCCTTTGCATTCCTATCTGGCTCTAATTTTCTTTCCTTCTGTCCATTGAAACATTTACGAGGAATCCCATTCCCCTGATAGGCAATATAATGCTGAGATTTTTTTTGTACTGTACCCTGAGAGCAACAATATACATACTACTTCTCCAAATCATTCTGTGTAAAACTTTCTACCTATTTATTGGTCCTATGTTTCATCATTTAACAATGTAAAATAAATAAAATAAATTTAATTAAACAACCATTTGATTTCATCTCAAAATAAAAAATATAAGATAAAGCCTACTAACAGTCTCAGTTATTCAATTAGTTCAATTTATAAGGATAAAATTAATTTACTACTGTTGTAGAAAATAATTCTTTTGATCTATTACATTTAAGTGAGATGAACAGAGTAACATTGCTACAAAAACACTTTGATAGTCAATGAAAGTAAGTATTATGGAAACAATCACCATAAAATTAGCATCATCATGTAGATCCTAAAAAAACTACTTTTGATCTTAACTAGTTATACCGTAATGTAATGATGAATACACTATGACACAAGAAATGAATTCAGTGAATTCATCATATCTTTCAAAGTTTGTAATATATTTTACTAGAAAAAAAATTTAAATTATTATTTTTTTGAATTTTAAGGTTTATTTCATAAGTCATTTATTATAGTCATGCTTCAGAATAGGACTACATTCTGAGATATATGTTTGGTGATTTTGTCATTGTGTTAAAATTATAGAGTGTATTTACACACACCTATATGGTAAAGCCTATTGCTCCCAGACTACAAACCTGTATAGTATGTGACTGTACAGAGAATACTGTCGGCAATTGTAGCACGATGGTATTTGTGTATCTAAACATATCAAACATAGAAAAGTACAATAAAAATAGAATATTATAATCTTATGGGACCACCATCGTATATGCGATCAGTTGTTAACTGAAATAAAATCACATGGCTCATGGCTTTACATATTTCTCAATGTATGGCTAACCCAAAATGCATAGTAGAGAAATCTTAGTCTGTATCGTTACTTATGTTAATGATATCTAAGCTATCTCTTTGTGCTGAAATAAGGTGCCACTCTGGATTATTGAAAGTCTAACTTAACTAATTCAGGCAAGACTTAGAAATTGGATCATCACAAAGAGAATGGAATGTGGTACAGCATAGAGCATAGAGGCATTTGTTAGAATCAGCTCTTCTCGAAAAGAAAATAGCAGTTCTTCAACATGAAAAACATTTTCTAATTTTAACTATATGTATAGGTACCAGTGATTATGATGAAATGAGATAAAATATAATACCAGAGAAGAAAAAGAAAATAGAACAAACAGAAGTTATTCATTCTTCTTCAGGTTGTTGGCTGGTTTGACAAGGTTAATTACCCCCTTGCTTCATTTGGGGACATTCTGATCATTTCAGTTTCTTCTCCTGATTGTCAGGCTATTCCTTAATCTATTTGTTCCTCTGTGTCCATTCTCAGAAACATAGTATATTCTTTAACTTAAAACCATATTTCTAGATAAACAGATTTTATGTTTGTGATTATCAACTGTATTGCCTCTATAATCACCTTCTCTTATTTATTTATTTTATATTTAAATGTGGGAAATTTAATGTTTTTAACCCTTCCCAACACAAACACACACACACACACACACACACACACACAGAGCCTATGAGTGTTGAGTTAGCCTGAAAAGCCTTTATAAAAGAAATTTGATTAGATGTTATCTCATACAAGTTTGTATAACCAACTTCTTTTTAAATTTCTGTGGGCTAGTTACTCCAGGTCTGCTTTCAGACAAGTTGGCTGCATCTGCTGTTGCTTTGCTAAGACATGTGCTTGTCTGCAGTCTCAATCTTCGTCACTCCCTGACTTACATCCATGGCTGCTTTGCTCATTTGCTTTGTTAGCTTCTCCCTGGACGCATTTAATATTGTATTCTTACAGCAAGCACTCTTTTTAATAAGCTGTAAATTGACAGATGAGTTAATATTCAACGAATAACCAACTCTCTGTTGGTTGATTGTGGCAGAAGTCTGCTGCTTGTTCACCAACATCTGTGTTTTCTCTTCTTTGACAACTTTTAATTTACATTTCCAAACCGTTTTGCAGTAAGGTAGGGTCAGACATTCAGTTCTGGCAAATGTTGTACAACAGGAGATAAGGGAGCCCATCCTATGATTGGCCCCTAAAGCTTCCCTGAGCTCTTTCAAGCTTTGTCCTTATCTGTATGCCTACAATTAGGTGGAGGATTCTGAGACCCTAAACATGGCAGAGCTTGGAGGTGGAATTGGCCTGTGTCAATAGCTCATTGACAGCATAGGACAAAGGCCACTGCTTACTTGCATTGTAATATGACGCAAGAGAGGCACAACTCTTTATTGTGTTAAGCCGTGGAGATTTGCACGATATTTGTAAGAGAAGTCAGAGTATCCTGATTAATACAACTATGCTATATGAAAATTATTACATATAACAATTGCAATTGTGCTAGTTTTTTCCTTATAATTACTGCTTTCTTTTATCACAAATTAGTGGCATGAATATCATTAAGAAGTCTCTTTAAGTCCAGTGTTTCTTTGTTGAACTTCTGTTTTGATGATCTGTCTATCGCTGAAAGTGGAACGTTGAGGTCTCTAATGATTATTGTATTGGGGTCTATCTCTCTCTCCAGCTCTAATAATATTTGCTTTTTATATCTGGGTGCTTTAGTGTTGGTTATGTGTATATATATATAGAATTTTTATGCCCTCTTGCTGAATTGAGCACTTTATCATTATATAAAATTTTTTTTGGTTTATTATACAGTTTTTGTCTTGAAATCTATATTATTTAATAGAGGTATAGCTACTTCTGTTCTTTTTTTGTTTCCATTTGCATGAAATATCTTTTTTCATCCCTTTATTTTCAGCCAATGTGTGTCTTCACAAATGAAGTGTGTTTCTTGTAGACAACATACAGTTGTGCCTTGTGTTTACTATCCATGCAGCCACTCTTTGTTTTTTGATTGGAGGGTGTAAACCATTTACATTCAATGTTTTTCTTGATAGGTAAGGCCTTACTACTGCCATGTCATTATTAATATGTAATTTCTGGTTAGTTTATGATCCTCTCATTCGTTCTTCCTTCCTTATCATGTTCCATTGTTAAAATTGATTTTCTCCGGTGGTGTGTTTTAGTTTCTTATTTTTTATTTTTTGTGTGTTTGTTGTAAGTTTTTTGATTTGAGTTTACCATGAGTCTTGCCAAAGACATTTTCTAATCAGTTATTTTAAACATATGACATTTAACTCTGCCTATAATCAAAGAAAAATCTAAAAGAAAATCTGCACTTTAACTCCATCCCCCCTATTTTTTAACTTTTTGTGGTTTTTATTTATATCTTTTTATATTATCTGTCTCTTAAAACTTGTAGTTGTTATTTTTGATAGGTTTGTCTTTTAGTCTTCCAACCCAAGATATATGTGTTTTATACGCCACAACTATATCAATATTCTGAATTTTGTTCTTAGCGTTACCACTGAGATTTCTACCTTGAGATGATTACTTATTGTTTATTAAAACCTTTTCTTTTATATTGAAAAACTCCTTTTATCATTTCTTGTAGAACAGGTCTGGTGTTGATGAAATCTCTCAGCTTTTGTTTGTCTGGGAAAAAGTCTTTATTTCTCCTTTATGTTGGAAGGATATTTTGCAGAATATAATATTCTGGGGTTAAGTTTTTTCCTTCAGCACTTTTAATTGTCATTCCATTCTCTCCTGGCCTGTAATGTTTCCACTGAGAAGTCTGCTGCCACACATACTGGAGCGCCTTTACATGCTTTTTTTTTTTTTTTTTCCTTTTTTCTTGCTTCCCTTAGAATCTTTTCTTTATCCATGACCTTTGGGAGCCTGATTATAAATGCCTCGAGGTAGTCTTGTTTGGGTTAAATCTGCTTGGTGTTCTAGGATCTTCTTGTACCTGAATATTGATATCTTTCTGTAGGTTAGGAAAGTTTTCTGTTATTATTTCTTTGAATAAACTTTCTACATCCATCTCTTTCTTTCTCTCTTTCTCTTTCTGTGTCCTCTTTAAGGCCAATAACTCTTTGATTTTCTCTTTTTAGACTATTTTCTAGATCTTGAAGTCTTGCTTCCTTCTCTTTTGTTCTTTTTTCTTTTTACTCTTCTGGCTGTGTATTTTTAAGTATTCTGACTTCAAGCTCACTAATTCTTTCTTCTGGTTAATCAATTCTTCTGTTGAGACTCTGATGCATTTTTAAATGTGTCAGTTGGGATTTTCAACTCCAGAATTTCTGCTTGAGGGTTTTTTTTTTTCATTATTTAAATCTCTTTGTTAAATTTCTCTCACAGGCATCTGAATTCCTTCTCTGTATTGTCTTGAAATTCATTGAGCTTCTTCAGAAAAGGTATTTTGAATTCTTTGTCTGAAAGGTCACATATGTTCATCACTCTGAGATTCATCACTAGCCATTTTTTAGTTTGTTTGGTGAGGTCATATTTTCCTGGATGTCCTTGATGCTTGTGGATGTTCATTGATGTCTGGGTATTGAAGGATTAGGTTTCCTTGATATAAGGTTAAAACAAGGTATTATGACTCCTCCCCTGAGTTTTGGTTCTTCTTAAGATGCTTCTTTGGGTGGATATTTCTTGAATTTGATGTTCCTGGGAAGAGATGATCACTTGGAGGTTTCTATTTAGCCGTCTTGCTCTGCCCTCTATCTCACACTTTCAATTAACTCTTAATATTAGACCAAAATAGTTTTAATTCTGAAGAATCTCAGAAAATTTCCTGGTAAGGGAAGAATAATACCAATTTTTGTTTATTTTCTACTCAAATGTGAAAATATTACAGCCGAAATGTATTTAAAGCTGCTGTCTTTTCGCCTATGATTTCTACTATGTCTTTCTTTGATACATATTTATATAAGAAAAAGTCATCCCATTAGTTTTTTTTATTTCAAGCCTTATATTACATAACTATGATGTACTAAAACTTCAATGTATTAGATTTTAGATATCCATTTACTCAATATTTTGACTAAATTTTCTGACTTTGAATAAATTTCAACTATAATATAACATGTTATTTACATAATTTCTACTATCACAGGGGGTTCGTCAGGTTGATTTTTAAAATAGTTTTTTCAAAGGCAGACCTTTCTAAAATATAATTGATAATGGGCATCAGAGCCAAAAAGGAAATAACTTTTTTGTTTTATTTAAGAGTTACACAACTCCTGCTGAATTGAACACTTTGTAATTTTGTTATTTAGTTAAATTTAGTCTGTATATATATGTATGCATTTGTAAATTTTGATAATTACAGATTATATTTCAATTGGTACAATATGATTGCTGATATTAAATTTATAGTAGTGTTCAGTGTACTGTCTGATGTTTAACCTTTGACAGAATGAATTTATAATGGTTTCATTTTGATGTCACAAATTGGATTAAAAATCAACCTGTATCAGGAATTTTGTAATTTAGTTAAATTTAGTCTGTATATATATGTATGCATTTGAAAATTTTGTTAATTACAGCTTATATTTCGATTGGTACAATATGACATCTGTATCAGGAATTAACTTACTTTCTATTTGAAGTATTTGATAGCATTGATATAAACTGAAATTATTTCATTATCTATGGAGTTCTGATAACATAGCCACACATTGCTTATTACTTCATTTTTCATAGTGCATAGAAAAAATTGAAGTGTCTGGGCACAGTGGCTCATGGCTGTAATCATAACACCTTGGAGGCTGAGGTGGGAAGATTGTTTAAACCCAGGAGTTCAAGGATTTAATGAGCTATGATTGTGCCACTGCACTCCAGCCTGGGCAATAGAGTGAGACTATGTCTCTAAAAAAAGAAAAACAACAAAGAAACCAAAAAACAACCGACCAAAAAATAAAATTTGAAGATGAAAATAGTGAAAAAAATATTTGATTGAATGAAAACTTGTTTTTTACAGGGTCATACACTTTCTATAGTTTCACTTGCTAAATCTTTAGATGTGGGCACACACTTCTTCACATATCACCTGGTTTTATGCTAATTGTTCTCCAACAGATTTGACTCCCATGGATTTCTTATGCTTCGTTTTATTACCAGTGTGAATGGTAAATGTGCATGAACATCTTGTGTGATAATATTTCAACATCAACTTTCTAAAACAATAGAAACTTAGAATTTGTTTTTCTATTAATCATATACTTTCATTGAGCTTATTGCTGCTGAATGTTTTGCTTTGTTTTATAATACAAAACAATAAAAACAAAAGCATAGCCATATAACGCATACAGAATTGTAGCTTTGAATCATACATGATGAAAACAATCATTATATCAAAGCTTTTGTACCAATATGTTCTACGGCAGGACTGTCCAGTCTCTATATAACAATATATTTCAAATACAGCAAATAAAAAATGACCGTCACTTCCCATGAACCCTGGTGGCTTTTGCTATTTTCTAAACTTCAACAGGGGCCATGGAACATTAGATAATTATGGTTATCAGTAAGGACAGCTACGTGGAAGAGTACATTTTATTTTGTTAGGTAGAGTGATATCCTTAAAGAAGTTAGTTCGTTCCATTCTGGAAAAGGAAATGAGAACCAGGTTTTTGGTTGTATTTCAGGCTTAAATGTGTGTCAGAACTCCATTCCTCCCTCATAAGTCTCTCAGACGAAACTATACAAGCAGTGGCAGAAGATGAAAGTAAAATGCGGAGATGTATCAAAGCCATCCCAAGTGAATGCAACTGTTGATAATGATTTTTAACAACAATAAATCAGGAACGACTGCTGAATAAACCATATGGGTCTTGGGGACAATATGTATAACCTGAATGTCTCCCAGGGACAACAATATTTGGTCACCCATAATATCGAGAACATCTTACCACAGCACAACACCTGAAATTGTCACCTGATTAGAGTTCTGTTGATTATTCCCCGTATTTTGGACAAGTTGCATTATATTTATAAACTCAAAGTTGATATGAAAATTAAAGTTCTAGGAAAAAGAAAAGCTCAGAGTCCGATAGCAAGAAATGTTAAGAGTCAGTATCTAGATGGATTGCTAGTCACAGCAAAGGTGAAATAATCTCATTTTTAGTCTAGTTACCTTTAGGTACATTGAGTGTATTTAATAAATTTAATCTCAAATCACAATGATATAATATTCTTATTCTTCAATGAAAGGCTAAAATATGCTGAATGTATTTAAACGTGAAAACACATTTAATTAAAGCATATTTGAGTATTCAATTGTTTGTTTAAGGAGGGAGGTGTGAAAAGAGAAAATTAGAAATAGTAACACAAAGGTCCCTTTGCCATTAACACCTGTTACAGCCATGGTTATTAATATTGTAACCATTTTTCACAACGGGAATGGTATCCACCTCCATTTTATATTACAACAAATAATTTGGGAAATGATTAATGAGGTTTTTAATTATAGACTGAGTTTATCTTAAAACAATCTGTGCCACTGCAGCTGGAAAGGATCAGGTTTTAATTACATTCAGGAAAAACTCCACAGTGAAGCAAAACATGACCATTTTAGGGTGCACAGACCTTCTCCATGCCTGGTTCACCTTCACACTTGGCTGCTTAGCTCCGTTTTTAGCACACGGTGCTAATGAGGCCACGGTCGTGTTTTCACTCCCCATATGTGCCAGTTAGCTTCACTGTGTTCCAGTGCTACAGACTGTTTTTGTAAACTTGGGCTGCCAACTCAACGATTTCTCCACTCATTCACCAGGGAAATCTGGCGAAAAATCATGGACTATAAAACAACTGCTAATTGCTTGGCGATAGGGGCAAGAAGGCATATCTTTAAAAGTCAGTGTCATCATAGCCTTCAAAATGGCACATTAATTCCGAGGCTTCTTCTGACTTGATTACGTTTAGTTTTACTTTAGGAAATAATTATTTATGGGTGACAGCCTTAAAAAAAAAAAAGGATTTCAGACTAGGAGTTTGAAATCCGGATTTTATTCTGATCTCTTTCCAAAGTAGATGTATGACCTTGATCTGTTATCTAAATAGCCTGTGCTCATTACCCTTATCTGGAAAGTTTGAGGATTGCCTCAGACAACTGTTCACATGGAATTCTAGTAGTCTATACTTCTACACCTCAAGATGCCATACAGTGGAAGTATTATTTGATGATGAGGCTGCAGGGTAGAAAGGGGACCTGATGTATCTTAAAAACTCTAACCATGTCTCAGGCAGATGGTTGTTAGTTGTTAGTTGTCAGGATCGCTTCTTGAGCAAAAATGTTCTCCCATGGACTTACAGGTGTTTCTATTTTGTAGAACTGGTTTTGCAGTCTTGTCACTTGCAGGAAGAGTACAACAGCCATCACGCCAGAGGGAGAAATATATTATATTGGTCTTGATGAATTTGCTCACTAACTATCTTTCTTCCGTTTATCTCCCCAGACTTCTGCCCTAGGCATGGAATGAGTACATTCTTCCCTGTCAAGTCCTGGGAACTTTTTTCACCACGAGCATAGAGCCCTTTTCAGCTTTACATCACTGAATAACTGTCAGGAGGCAAGTGCCATGACAACAAATGTCCCTCCTTAAAATGATCTATTTACTTCTACCTAAAGACATCTTATTGAGGGAAGAGGTTGGTGTGAAATGTTTATATGTGTGTGTGTGTTTGTACACTAGTTTGAAAACTAGAAGCTTTTTCTAAACTAATTTAAAGAGAAATAAAACTATATTTAACATAAGTTTCTACCATAGGAACTTACTGTGTATTTTAACAAACATAGGCTGAATAAGAATTATAACTAAGTTGGTAAAACAATGCTCCTTGAGGAATATAAATTATTATAGCAAATAATAAGCACAATACCCATTTTTATGCATAGTAACTACAATGGAGAGATAAAGTGGGAATGCTTTTACTTATGAATGAAAGTATTTCCATGGCTTAATATTTTTGTGGGATATAACTTTGACCAATGTTCTATAGACTGTTAAGAGTGTATATGCACAAAATACAAACACTTCCTTTGCTTGAATTCACACTCACGTCTGTGCACGTGCACACACACACAGGATGCTAGTGGTCATTTACTCCATCCTTTTACTGTATTCCATTTATTCCTGCTTCTCTTTAAACATGTGAGTAAACCATAAGTCACCTCCTACCCTGCTCCTTCAGATTCTAAAACCTCTGGTATTTTTTATATTTCAACCTGGCTTTGTGTCTATCTACAAACAAAGGGAAAGAAGTGGCTCTATAGTTGTTTTCAGGACTTTTAGAAAGATCCAGCATATTCATTTTGTATAACTTTGTGCAAAATGTGGTAAAATAAAGAGGCCACCCTATTCCTGGGGAGGAATAGTTTAATAGCTCTTGTCCAATTGGAGAAGCATATAGAACAAACCACCTCAGGATATTTCTTGTCACTGAAATTAGATATATATGATGTAATGATAGGAAAATAATCTCATATGTACAGGAAACAGGCAAGTGCATTTATTAATTTTAGTTAAGGGCATTTTTTTTACATTTGATATTAATGTAAGAAAAAGAGAACACCAAGTATCTGTTTATATTTTTTATATAGAATTTAACTGAGTAGGAGAAGGGGAGTTGGTACTTTTATAGTAGTATACAGTGATGGTTAAAAAAATTATGACATTTATATTTTGGTTGAAAATAAGTTTTGGAGAAAGAATAAATTTCAAATTCTCAGGAAAATCATTTGAAAAAGAAGAGTAAGCTTTTTCCTCCATACTACACCCACTTTGTGATGTTTCACACTGAACAAGGGGCTATTTATGAGAAATATCTCAAATGAGAATCAAAAGTTAAATACTGAAACATTGAAAGAACTCTAAGATAATGAGACAGACAAGAACATTTAAAATCACTGTATTACGATAATTATTCTGGAACTAAGAGAAAATGCTATTAGAGCCAAGAAAAAAGCAAGAGATAAAAATGTGAAAAAAAGGCAGAGGTGAGGTTGTTATTTTCAGCTGATGTGATTATGAACATAAAAAAGTCTAAAAGAATCAATTTAATTTTTAGAGTTAATAATCAAATTAAGTTAGGTGGTGGGTTATATATCAATGATCAATAAGATTTTTTTACATATATAAACTATGATAAGATAAATAATATCTTGAAAGAAAATATGCTATTTTAATAGGAAGTAAAAAACCTGAAATGATTGCAGGTCTTTCCTAATCACCAATAAAACATACCTCGATTTATGCTTTGAGCATTAAATTTCTTGATATTAAACAAAAACAGATAATTATTAAATTAAAATCTGAATGTGACCAGTATATCAAAGTCATAACATGAATTGCATAAAGTTGCTTGAATTCTTGTTTAGAGGCCATTCTTGTTTAGAGACGTTTTTTCCTTGTCCAGTAATGAGTCATTTCATGAAATTAAGAACCAGGTTTAAATAACTATGAAAAACAATCAAATCAAAATTACATCATTTAGACTATATTTTGGAAACTGAGCACACATTTTAATGCACGGTAGTAGAGATTTAATTTATTTGCTACATTTCTAATTGTTTTACATTGGCGGTCTTCTGTAAAATAGAAATCGTGTAGAATTAACATGTGTGAAAAGGACTCTGTACTGATCTGAGTTATTCTTTTATTTCATCCATGCTTTCTTATTCTAGTAAGGTGGGTGGCAAGGTAGGATAAATAAATATCAGGGATTTACAAACCTTACTGCCCCAGCAGTTCACCTTGTCTTTGATATCTGGAGAAATAACTCTAGGTTGATGCTAAATATCAGTGTAAACAATCCCATGTGCTTCAAAAAAAGTGTCCTAGAAGTAATATACTTTAAAATTAATTTGGTTAACCAGCAGTTTGATGGGTTTAGAACAAAAATTAAAGAAATGGAAGAAAGGGCAAAACTATTGGACAAACACGGTAGGGAATGCAAGTAGAGTGTGAAAACTGCTGCGGAACAGATTGCTGTTATAATTAGAGACAACATTTCACTCTCCTTTAAATACGAGTCCCTGGAAATTGCTCCGAGTGAAAGAGGAGAAGGCACAGCTGTTCGAGTGCACAGCTGGTGGGAATGACAAAGACCACAGTCAGTTAGATGGAAATTAGTTAAAAAATAAACTAGCTAACTAAGTAACAGTAACACCTGTCTTGAGACATAAACACAAATATATATTGTTCTTAAGAAAATAAAACATAAAGAGTTTTGAGGAGGAATAAGAAAATGCCCACCTGGTACAAAATAGATTGCACACATATAATTTCTCCAAGTCTTCATTGTCTACAGAAGTGAATGATCTAAATCTAAAAGAACAAAATATCTAAAGATTATAAGAATAATAGCATTAATTGTAGCTTTCACATTAAATTGTGTCCTTTGTTTTACCTAAATCTTGAGGAAAAGTGATCATATAATTGGTGATTAATCAGGAGTGTCTTCTCTGTATGGTCAAAAGAATGTTGACTGATACCCAGGAAAGACACTGCACATACCCAATTACTGGGCTCACTGTACCTCTCTGTATGTTCTTGGGAAAACTGCACAACCTTGACCTCCTCACTTATTAATATTTTGTCTCTTCTATAAAAGTGCTAGACCAATAAGAAATAAGGGACACATACCCTTTTGACTAAGAATTGAGCCAAATCTCAGAAATAGCAAGATTGTACATCTTGTTCTCTCATTTTTTAATAGCATCAAACATTGACATCTACGTCAGAATTTTTTTTCCTAGTACACAAAGAACAGTTCCTACCAGTACATTAGCTGCACAATTGTACAAGCACATTCATCCTGTAGATTTTCTTAGAGAAGCTTTTATCATATTTGTCAAAAACAAATTATCCTGTGAATAAGAAAATTGTCTGAGAAGAATAGTGACTCTGTGAACTGGCCCATAAGAGTTTTCAGGCTGTCTCTATTTGACCTTCTCTTGATCATATTCAGATGTAATCTGAGAAGCTTGACAAGTCCTGCCTCCACAAAACAGGCACTTTTCACTTTTCTAGCCTTTGCTTCGTTCCACCAGGGAGGAAAGGGATGTAAAGAGGGGCAACTGTCTGACAAGAATCCAGATAATACTCAACCAGTATTTCTTTTGTGTGTACCCCTTCCTCATGGATTGTGGCTCCATGGAATCTTTATGCTTTTTAGCATTCTGAGTAAAAGATTAAAACATTTTCTTGTAAGTTAGGGCAATTTTTAGTCAAGATTTACACTGCTTTAGTTGATCTGGTTTATAAATTAATGTATAAGAGATAAAGCAACCCTAATTCCACCTCCCCTTTATTTGTATATAAACAAATATTTGCCATATCTAACTTTCATGTTTTAATAGTCACTCATTTATAAGTGTGTTTTGACTACCTCTGACAATTGATAAAATGATTCCATTTTTATTTTGAAGAGTATGGGGGCACACAAGAAAGAATGAGGCCAAGTTTCTGATAACAGCAGTGTTGAGTATAGTCTGAAAACAATATTAGGTCCACAAACAAGGTGACTCAACTGCTTAAAAACAAAGAGCTTTTTGCTTATGCTTCTTAAGAACTCTTATACTAGTCTGTCAGAATAGAATTTTGGCACAATTCCTTAGCTGAACTTCTCTGATGAACCCAAGATGCAATATTATTTTCCTGTAATTTCCCATAATATTTTGTATTTATTGATCACATTCATAATCACATATTTAAAAGCCAAATTTCACATTAGAAAGATTTCTGCATGAAGGCAAGGGAAATATCCAGTGCTCTCAAAAGGACCTGATGTATATTAAGAACTAAATAAATATTTATAGTTATTTATTATTCATTCATTCACTTGTTAATTCTACAGGTATTTATTAAGCGTCTGCCCTTGCAGAACTTACATTCGACAAGAAGGGGTCAGACAATAAAAACATGTAAGCAAATAGTCCAGTTTGTAAGAAGGAGAGAAATATTATGGGAAAAAGCAAAAATAGAACAGATTGAGAAGGATTATTGCTGTTGGCATGAGGGGGAGATAAGAAAAGTCTCATTGAGAGAATGTGATTAGAGTAAGTCTGAAGGAGGTGAGGGACATTACCCCGTGAATATCTAATGGAAAGCAGCTCCAGACAGAGAAATACCAGGAAAATGCCTAGTGGGTTCAAAAAACAGAATTACTTTTGTTGAAATACTGTCAAGAATCCAGGTGTCATCGTATTTCTTTTTAGGATGGGTTTACAGATTACTTATGAATTATTTTCACTGTTATGATGACAGGAATCCAAATACTGTCTTTTGACACCACGGATCTGTTTCCAACAGAGCCATTCATTCCTCCCATCTGAAACAACCATGGAGAAAATAGAGTTGTGGTGTAATAGAGCTTAAAATCAACTTTATTAAATTGAGCTTCTCGGGAATTGAGAAGACATCTCACTTTTCCTACAGCCTTCAGGTAAACACTTACAAAGAGGTATTTTAATAACCACTTAAGCACACAAGGACAGCTCTTCAGGTGGTCTCAGAGAGGATGAAAAATTGCATATGTCATCTGCCAGAGCAGATACTAAATTACCTTGGCCTACAGAAACTTTTTATTTGCCTAGAAGGTATTTATTTTCCCAATTGAGGTGTTGGAAAAACAATAGCCTAAACTTCCTGTGACAGAAAATACATCAACAAAAACTCAGTATCACTTTAATCTTTTATTACACACTCTGTTACCAGTGGCCTAAACTTTATATGACAGAATATACATCAAAGAAAACTCAGTATCACTTTAATCTTTTACTGTATCCACTGTTAATACATTTCTGTGATTATTATTAGCCTAGTACACAGATTTGATCATTTTTCTTAAAATGTGTTTCTTTTACATTTTCCACAATATATTCAATCAAAAGAATGTATAGTTCACATAGGTTTAAATTAAATATTTTCTTTCTGAAATTGGCTTAATTTGTACCTTTATACATGCTACCTTTATAAGTGATTTCTTTCTGGAAACATCCCAGCATAATTAATCCATCAATCTTTGTTAATATACTAAAACTATTTGGTTAACTGAAAGTTTTATTTCAGTACTATATCTACCTTTGAATATCTATATGTTTTTACCTTGATAAATTTTTGGTAATTTATGCTAACATGGAAAAAATAATGAATACAGCAGTATAAGAATTATCAAACTCTTTTTTGAGGTTAGTTCTTATGCATAATTCTCTATGTAAAGTAAATTTTTATTTAACATAAAATGTTAACTTATATAGTGACTTTTTGAATTAAGAATAAGTACAAAAGATTTAATGTGCTTCCAAGAGTTATACAAATTTTTGAATTGTAAATGCATTGAACAATATTTATCATATCAGTGCTGGGAACTGATAAGCATGAGAAGATATCATCATCCCAGCCCTTAAAGATCTAACCATTATGTTGAGTTAGGATTCACATATATAAAGAAAAATGAAAATATTTAGAGTGTAAATGTGTATAGGGGGTGTATGTGTGTATATATGTGTGTGTTTTCAGGTGTCTAAATTTGATCAAAATTTATTGTGTGGTTTTAAGTAATTAATACATTTGGGAAACAATCTTATAGAAAATATTATACTCATAAGTACCTGGACAATTTCAAATATTGTGCTGAAATTTTACTTTGTGATGATTATAAAAGAGGCAATATATAAAATTCATAGTTCTAAGTTGTGTCTAGTAAACCAAAGTGTATTTGGGAGCAAAAAGCAGGTGTGACCAAGGTCTCGTTTAGGATTTAAAATGTACATGGTTAGGGTTATGAACTTTTTTCTTGTGGTAACTTCTAATTAATGAGAATGAATGAAATCTCTGTCTACAAGGCTTATATATGTAATTTTAAACTTCAAGACCTGTAAGAGTTTAATTATTTAAACTGTTTTGAAATAGGTATCATATTTGTTATCATAACATGTAACAATAAGAACTGATAAAATATATAATTTAATCCTGCAAATCCTATCTGAGTTCTTTCTTCAGCAGAAGTATGTGATTGCTCTCTGTTTTCCTCCTCCTACACAGGCTGTGTTACAATAATTGGGAGGGCCTGGTGCAGATCTGATTCAAACAGCACGTATACTTTCAATTCTTCTACAACACTTAAACATAAATTTGAAAATTTCTAAAGCAAATCAGGTAATATTTATAGAAATAATCCTAAACAAAGTTTATATAAATATTATATAAATTATATTTTATTTTTTTCTACATAAGATGAATAAACAAATTGAATCACCACCAATAACCCAGGTGAGTTGCTCTGAGTATGGACTCAAAAAATACAGAAAAGTAATTTTTCACATCCTAAATTCGTTGAATTAATGGTATTCTTGATCTTGGTTTTGAAAAATACACTTATATATTCATCAAACACATAATTATCTGTTCTGTAACTCAAAAATTAAAAAAACCAAAAACCTTTATATAATTGAAAGTCCATCAAAATGTGTTAATATAGTGAAAAACATTTTATTAAGTGAAAACATTATTTCACTAATATATCAAATCTTGAGCATTTATAAGTTTTTAATTTGAAAAATTTGTAGTAATGTGTGGCAACATAGGAAAAAGCAGAACAAAGTTATTCCTCATTTCACCTATGTGTTTCATCGTCATTCCTAACTTCTGTAATAAATCAATAAATATCTGCAGTTGTCACATCAATTAAAATTACTTTAGGCTGTATGAACCAATAATTTAACGTCATCAAATAGGGATTCATTTCTGTTCCATAAATAAGGTTGAGGAGAACTGTTCAAACAATGTATGGCAGTGCCATTATGTCCTCAGTGATTTTAACTCCTTTCACCTTCCGTTCCACCTTCCTTAGCATGAAGTTTTCACTCTTATTCTTGCAAAACGGCTTCTACATCTCTAAGCATCATCCTTGTGTCTCAAGGTGGAAGACAGAAGAAAGATGAAAGGCAAAGTCAAAAGGTGAAAATGTATTCTGATAGGTCTGCAAACTCAAATTAAAAGCTACAAAGTAGATTTTATTATATGAAAAAAATATATATTTAAAATTTTTCTCTTTAAGTGTAATAGATTTGAATTAAGAGCTGGATGAGTTGTGGACAGCAATCTGGAGACTTAAAAAATTTTTAAGTTTAAATTTGAACAAGGCTAAAACACAAAAGATAAAATACTAGGCAGAGAACTTCACATTACCCAGGGTCAGAAATAAGGCAAAGAATTAGAAGCAAAGATTAGACCAAAGGGAAATGACACCAGAGGTTGAAGTACACCAGGATGCAGATTTAGGAAAATCAAATGTATTACAATAAAGATTGCAGCTGGTTGCAGTGGTTACAACTAAAGAAAGCATAAGAAATACGAAGATGTTCTTTACACTACATATACATTTAAATTTTCTTTTGTGGTTAGAAGCTGATGACTAAATGTGGATGATTCACGACTATTTAAGAGTGATAACAATTTTTGCCAATAAGAGGATTACTCTAAAATTTGATTTTCATCTTGGCTGAAGCATTTTACATTTATATCTATACCAGATACTACATGACATTCAAGTATATTCAAGTGCACATTTTTTTTAAGACTTGATTTTTCTTAGAGAAGTTTTAGGTTCATAGCAAAATTAAGAGGAAGGTACAGAAATTTCCCAAATATCCCCTGTCTTCACACACAGCTTCCTTCATTATCAATATCCTGCACCAGAGTGGTACATTTGTTACAACTGATAAACTTACATTGACACATCATAGTCACCCAAAGTCTGTAGTTTACGTTAGAGTTCATTCTTGGCGTTGTGCATTCTGTGTAAGTACACTGGTTAAATTAATGGTAAAAATAATATTTTTATGCTACACTGGATCAAGTAACTAATGTCCTCTTTGTTGTTTTTACCTAGACAAAGAAGCTGTTTTTTTCTCCATTCATTTCACGAATCATAGTTGATTTATTTTTGTGACACTCTAAAAATAGTCTAGATATTTTATATTCTAGTATTATTATATTTCCTGTATTCCTAATAAATTATTTATAATTTATTAGGTCACTGATTGACCTTTTTCTAAAAAAAACTTCATTCCTCTTTCATAGCCATGAAATTAATGAATAAAATAAGTTTATTAGTTTCTATTTTTCAGAACGATTTTAGGTATCATTGAGCATAACTAATTTTGGAAAATATGATAAATACAAGAGCAACATTGTAAAAACTTTGGGTCACCGCTTAGTTTACCACCTAGAAAAAAAGTATGGTGAACATGCTTTGTATACAAACAAGAAAATATCCACACATTTTCTTATTTATATAAATCTATTATATACATGGCCACACAATTTCATTATATATGTATTTAACATAATTCTATATTACCTTTTTTCTCTAATATTGTGCTCTAAATATTCCAACATTTTTGGGAATTTATCTAAAAAGACCATATGATTAATTGTTCTATATTAGAATTAGATCAATTTATACATCAATATCATTTCTGTGGAATATTAAATGTGATTTTGGAAAGTTATGCATTTCTTAGAACTACAAAGTCCTCATTTGTGAAACAGATAGAGTGTCTAAATTTAGGGAAATTACAGCAATGAAGCGAGATAAGCTACATATTAAATATACATATATATCTTATATAAAATATGTATATATAGGATGATATATACATTATATATTAGCACAAAGTAGTTATTTTCAACTGTTCTTTACATTGCCTACTACACGGTAGCTACCCAGTATACATTTTCGATTCAATTTTATTCCACCACTGATATGCATTTTATTAAACTGTTTGCATATTTGGGATAGTTACCTTTTTCTTATTACAATATATAACAAATGTTTTAGAAACTATTTCTATTAATACATTGTTGTGATATTAAAATACATGTGTAAATAAAGTGAGATTAGTACACAAATCTTTTTCTTAGTTCTCCAAAATATGTCTTGCTTGTATCGCGGCATATTTACGTAGTAACCCTCCTTTCACAGACAGAAAATAGCTTTAAAATGCATGTACTCGACAGCATTTCGTAGAGCCACTTACAATTTCTTGCAGATATAAGATGTATATTGTGTATTGAATGGGAGATTTATGAGGTAAAGCTGTGTGCGCCCTCTAGGTCAGTTGTTATCAACAAAGCCTGATAGATATCTGTCCTCCTGCACTCCCTTCCCCATCCCAATCTGTACAAAAGGTTTGAAAATACTCAGAGGTTTCTTGAAAGTCCCAGTGATTGAGGTTGGCATGGTCACTTAGTTCTGAGCAGGGCATAACTGGTAATATCCTGAGGTGTACATGACATTCTATACAAAGGAGTCATTCTTTTTTAAAATTTCCGAAGCAATCCCATTTGAAACACTGGGAAGTTGATTCATAATATTTGTATTAAAATTCAGATTTTCGATTTTGGAGTGCTAAATGCTGCCAGATGTCTTAAATGCAATAGTATCAGATTCCTCTATTTTTAATTAAAATAAACTTTCACTAAAATATATATTAAATTTGTTGTCTTGGGTTTTCTTAAATCATACTCTTATGTAAATACATATTATTCTCAAAACATGATAAATTTATTTAACCCTTTTTCCAATTTTTTTTTACCTCTTTTTATGTTTCATATGTTTTTTCTTTAGCCACAAACTCCAGATAAAAATGCTAACTTAAAAAATTTATGGTAGTCATCTTGATTTGTCATTTCAGGTAATGTTTGAAAAAATTGGAAGTTTTTTATAATGCTTTCTGACATTTTAATAAGATTTTTAATTTGTCACTATTTGATTAAGACTTTTTGTTATTTGCCTTTTTAAATTATCATCTATAATTCTGAAATATTTTTATAGTTATTAATATTTTTGTCTATACTAATTAAAATAGTATACTTTTGATGTTAAACTTCTCAATTTTGTAAAAATTCAAATAACAGATATGACTACATAGATATTATTTTCTGGATTTTTGAAAAGGATTCATGCTTCTCTTTAAGACTTAGTAGGGAATATAAGTTCATTTCTTCAAATTATGATATACTATCATGATATAGAGATAGAGAGATAAAACTATTTTATTTTCTTTATCATTTTTATAAATTTTTGTGTCAACCAAATTTTGGTTGACAAATTCTTTAATCATCTAATCCTTCAACAAGAGAAATCACTGCTGTTTCTCATAGATCTTTACCTCCTTTGGTTTAGTTACAGCTGCCTTTATGTTCTCTGGTGATTTGTTGGTCTATGTCCTCAAAGCCATATTTTCTTCTTTCTCAAACTATATTGAGTTTGTCCTCCAATCCCCTCTGGTCAGTTTAGTTAAGTTGAACTTTTACCGTCTGCTTTATCTGTCCATGCTCAGCTTAGTACAGTTGAAGGAAGACAAGGTTTCTCATTAGGAGTCCCCATCCTCCGACTTCAACTACCCCCAGGCTTCACTAGACAGGCCAAATGCCATAGTAGAAACACTCTCACTGGCCTCAAGTTCACTTTCAAATTCAAGATAATAATCTTTCTTCATGAACATCAGTTCATCATCACTCTATTTCTTATCATTGTTGTCTAAACTTGGACGACTACATTTCTGGCCCTTAGTGCTGCATTACTGAACCTCTTTCAGCTTCCAGTCAAATGAGGAAAAATTACAAATACTTACCTGATATGATTTGGGAGAACATGAAATTAAAAGTAGTTTAAATAAAGCCCATAGCACTGTCCCTGGTAAACCAAGAGTAATCAGTAAATGTTAGCAATTATAATTGTACAATTATTATAATTACCAAAACTTCTTAAAATGATTTTTCTCTTATATCAATGACCACTAATGGTACTGGAAAATCTTTATCAAAATGTTATAAAAACATTAATATTATAAATTACAAAGAATTTTTCATTATGTACATTTTAGTCCTTTAAAATGTGTAAATAATAATATTTATTACATGTTAAAATCAGAATCATAGAAATTAAAACTTGGAATCCTAGCACCCTGGGAGGCCAAGGCAGGAGGACATTTGAGCTCAGGAGTTTGAGGTTGCTGTGAGCGAGGCTGACGCCACAGCACTCTGGCCTGGGCAACAGAGTGAGACTCTGTCTCAAAATAAATAAATAAATAAATAAAATAAGGCAATTAAAACTTGGAAAAGACAAGATTTTCTCCATTTTGAGGTCACCATTTAATAGTGAAGCCAGAAAGTGTGAGACTAACCCAAGGGTGTCCCAAAGAAAGCCTCTCTGAAACAATTAATATTAGGAGAAAATAAATTTGATGTATGTTAAAAACAATTACTTTAATTTCCAATTTTTAATAATTTATCATGAGATTCTTAGAAACTAAAAGCTATCGAACAATCCCTTATACCTTTCAATTTCCATTTTTATTATTGATTTAGTGTACATTTTAAACTGTAATTTCAATTCTGAATTCACTATCATTGTTTTATTAATTTTTATATATAAAAAGAGTGTGTATTATGTGCTATCACTATGCTAAGTATTTTACAAATAATACCTAATTTAAGCTTCATATAACCCTGTAAAATAAGTGCTTCTATTATTCCCACTGTATATTGAAAGATTAGACAAAATGGATTGGTTCTTTCAGACAAACATTGATCTTAACTTCTTGTATGCTGAGTTTGCTCATATTTTACAGTTTCCCAATCAGAATGTGTTTATCTGGTTGATCAAGCCCTCTACTCCTAAAAGTAGAATGACAGCAAATGAGGTACATGAGTTTATAACCAGTGTCCTGTTATCTGCCTTCTAGGCCTTAAAAATGGCTATATAAATGTGTTTATACAAGCTGTTTGTTAAATGAGTATTTCCTAATTTCCACATCTCTTTTATTACTAGGTGACATATTTAAAGGAAACCTCATATATTTCTAATAATTGTTTAAATAAATCAAGAATGGGTGGGCCGCAGTGCATTAGAGATTTCTTGATTGCTTTGATTTCTTGCCCTAATGTCATGCATTATAATTCCTGTAATATATTATAAGCCTTTCAGTTTCCTGATAAAGTTTTAAGTTTAAAATTGCCTAAAATCACAGTTGAAGTATTACGCACACAAGTTCCTAGTTCAGACTCTTGATTCTCTTAAATGTTTAAAATCTCGTTTTCTATTGATCTCTGTTACCAGAAAGCGTGTGCTCAGTTTTTAAAATATGAGAGATATTAAGGTTGCTCATTCACTGATTCCCATTTTATTGCAGGACTTATGAAACATGCATCTCCTGGTTATATACATCCCAAATCATACCTTCTGTGGAATACCTATGTTTCAGATTTGCATTTCAAAAAGAGAATTGTACATTTTCTTAAGAGTAAAAAATACCTATTTGCTGCTTTCATTGAAAATAATGTTTTAATTCAATCTAATCTGTGAGGTCAACTCTGGAGCTAGCATTTTTACTACACAAATTTAGCATTTAGAGTGGTTATATTTTAGAGGCTTTTATTGAGATATTGATTTTATGCTTATCTCTTTCTATCTTATATAGGTTGATAATACAGAAGTAATAGGAATAGTTAAAAAGGAATATTCAGTAAAGCTTTGGAAATAGGTATAATGAAAAAGTACTGTTCCTGTGTAGGTACATGGATCACAGTTAGTGCAGAAACAAGATACTTAGACAAGGAAAAAAGTAGCCCTAGGCCTTTTTCTACCTAGGAAAGAATTGTCATTTTCTTTATTAAATTTAGATCATTTAGATCTCTGTCTAACACCCAATGAATGTTATTGCTATATGTGCACTGAAATAAAAAAGAAAATAAATAAACTCAACAGTTATTTAATTAAAAAAAAATCTCTGTCCTCGGATCTATCATAGGCTCTAAAAATCTGATTTCCAACTTATCCATCTTGTTCTCATTTTTAGGATGGAACAATGGTCTTTCCAAATTAATTCTTTATTAATAAAAGCACCTTCAAACTTCGAGGTAATACACTAGACATTGGGGATACAAATATAAGTGATGTTTTCTTTTCCTATTTAGAAGGCTATACACATATATGTATGAATAATTCAATGTAAGAATCATTGCATAGGTTCCAAACACAATATAAATATAGTAGATAAGAAGAAATCTAGTCCTACACAGCAGCAGAAGACATAGCTTTCAGAGGAAGTAATAGCAAGCTGAGAGGAGATTATAAGATTTATAGTTTCTCTTTGGGGCTGGTGATGGTGAAGCGTGCCTTCCATTTTATGGATATACTACAGAGCATTTATCTATTTACTTGGTGGACGTTTTAAGTTGTTTCTAGTTTTTGGTAATAAATAAAGCTATTATGAGCATTCACGTACAAGTCATTGTATAGGCATAAATTGCATTTCTCTTGGATAAATATGTAGGAGTATATCTGCTCAATCATATATTCTGTGTATGTTTAACTTTTTAAGAAACCACCAAACTGCAGTTCAGAATGGTTATATCATTTTACGTTCCCTCCATTAGCATACAGGCATTCCAGTTGTTCTATATGCTTCCTAAAAATTAATATGGTAAGTCTTTTTTGCTTTTAGTCATTCTAATACATATGCAGTAGTATCATGCTGTTTATAATTTTCATTTTCCTAACGACTAACAATATTGGACATCTTTTCATGTGCATATTTCACATGCTTATTTGCTATGTCATTCTTTGATGAAATATCTGTTCAAATTATCTAGTTGTTTTTTTTAAATTGGGTGGCTGATTTTCTTATTTTGGATCTTGAAAGTTATTTTTATATTCTGGATACAAATATTTTATTATACTTGTATCTATATATGACTTGTAAATATTTCTTTCATACACATCTTGCATTTTTTTGTTAGTATATTTAAAGGGAAGACATTTTCATTTTCATGAAGGAAATTTATCATTTTTTTTCTTTGATGGATTGTGGCTTTGGTGCTGTATCTAAGAAATTGTTGCTTATCTGAAGTCACAAAGGTTTTCTCTTGTTTTCTTCTAGAAGTTCTATAGCTTCACGTTTTACATTTGTGTATATGAGCCATTTTGAGTTTATGTTTTAATATGGTGTGAAGTACGGGAAAAATTCTTTAAAAAAACAAAACCAAAAAACAACATATTCATATATAATTTTTCCGACATTATTTATGGAAAGACTATACTTTCACCCCTGAATTTCCTTTGCCTTTTTGTCAGTCTAGTTTCAATTCTCAAGTCTCTATTTTGTTTCTTGGACCTATTTATCTATTTTTATGCCTTCTAGGTCCTTTGCATTTCCATACGAAGTTTAAGATCAGCTTAGTAGTTTCTGAAAAATGCTAACTGGGATTTTTGATAGGAATTCTGTTCAATCTGTAAATAAATGTCTGGAATATTGTCATTTTAACAATAGTAATTCTCTGATCCATGCTCATTGAATGCTTCTCATTTATTTCGAGTTCCTTCAATTTCTCTCATCAGTGGACAGGTCTTTCACATGTTTTATCAGATTTCTCCTTAAATATTTCATATTTTGAGGGATATTTGTCTGTACTGTTCTTTTTGGTAGCGTCTTTGTCTTGTATTGATATTAGAGTAATATCAATTATTAACAGAATTGGTTAGAAACTATTCATTCTCTTTTTTTCTTTTTTTTTTCTTTTTCCTTTCTTTGTTTTTTTTTTTTTTCTTTTCGAAGAGTTTGTGTGGAATTGGTATTGTTTCTTCCTTAAATATTTGGTTGATTCTAGCTGTAAAGCCATCTGGATTGGGGACATTCCTTCGGGTATTTTTACTAGTGATTCAATTTCTTTAATATTCTCTATCATTCCTGATGCTTATATTTTTTGTCTTCCCTTTTTCTTCTTGATCTATCTGGCTAAATAGGTTTATCAATTTTATTGATCTTCTCAAGGAACCAGCTCATGACTTCATTGATTTTTCCATTGTTTTCCAGTTTACTGATTTCTATTCTGATTCCTATTCTTTTCCTTTTTCTCCTTACACATAAATAGTTTAAATTTTCACTTTTTATTTCTTCTTTGAACAATAGGCTATTTAGAAATATGTTATTTAGCTGCCATATAGCTTGTGATTTTGTAGATATCAGCTACTGATTTCTAACTTAATTCCATTATGACAAAAACAAGATATTTTCAAATTAATTAATGTTTGTTTGATAGACCAAATTAAGTTCTAGTTCAATCAATATCCCACGTACACCTGAAAAATATGTGTATTCTATTTTTGTTGGATGCAAGGTTCTGTACATATCATTATAGTAAAGTTGTTTATTATATTCTTTAATAGTTTTATGTGTACTTGTTCCATCAATTATTGTGAGAGTCATATTTAAATCTCAAACTGCAATTGAGATGGCTCATTACAGTTCTATTAGTGGCAGCTTCATGTATTTTAAAGTATGATTATCAGATGTGTAAATATAATTGTTTACATGTAAACATGTTGGTAAGCATTTTTTATTCTCATGATAAATTGGCCATGTTATCATTTTGATAACATTGTTTTTTGCTGTAGAATCTACTTTGTCTAATACTAATATACTCACATCAGCTTTCTTTTGATTAGTGTTAGCATGATATATTCTATCATTTATTTACTGTTAACTGATTTGTTTCCTTATTCAAAGTACATGTTATTAGGCAGCATATAGTTAGATCTTTTCAAAATTATTATTCAATATGATAATCTCTGCTTTTTAATGTGAATGTGTCAACTATTTACATTTTATGTAATAGTTGATGTTACAAAATGTAGCTCTATTATCTTGCTATTTGTTTTCTGTATGTCCTACATTTCGTCTCTATTTCCTTTTACCTCTCTATCTTCCTTATTTTACATATGTTTTATGGTTTTATTTTTTTCTTCTTTGGTTACCTTTTAGGTATAATTCTTTGTTTTATTATTTAGTGGTTGCATCAGAGTTAATAGTATACACTCTTGTGCACATGGTTGTGTTCCTTATCTTTTATTTTTTACTTTATTTTAGGATTGTTTTAGGATATTTTGTTATAGCAACCCAAATGAACTAAAGCAGGTATCAATATTGTTTCATTAATTGTAACAATGGGCCTTGCAAACGTAGGATGATGATAATAAGGAAAAGAGGGTGCCAAGCATATGGGAATCCTCTGTACTATTTCAGCAAATTTTCTGAAAATCTAAAACTATTTTTAAAATTGTCTATTGTAAAAATGAGATTTGACCAAAACAGAAAATGTCAGGTACTCTATAAGCTTTCTGTGTGTGTTAGAGTTTAAGCTCAGCTGTGAATACAAAGGAATTCCAATATTCTGTGGCTTATTTTTCTCTTATGCAAGTAAGAGTCCACAGGTAGGCAGCCAATCAAGTGAATCTGGAAGCTTTTCTTGCAGTCATCCAGGAACCCGGTCAGGTGCTCAATGCTATTAGTAATCTATAAAATGCAAATTAAAACCACATTATGGAAGCACATTTCAAACACACTATGTTGGCAAAAATGTTTAAATGTCTGCGAATTTGAAAGTGGTGAAATATGTACACAAGGGAATATGTATATACTACTACGGAATATATTATTTTGTACATCTATTGTAGTAGATAACATCAAATATAATTTTACTAAAATTGATAATAAATTCTAAATATTATATACTAACATTGAACATAAGCACAGACCCTCATTACCAAAACTTAGCCAATGTCATGTCTGTTAAAGAAAGTCATAAACATATGTACCAGGAAAAAATGTTCATAGTAACGTTATTTGTAATAATCAAAACCCCAAAACAATCAAAATGTCAATAATAGAATGGAAAATTTCACTTATAAAATTAGGTACAAAAATAATTTTAAGAAACCTTAAACGAGTTTTGAAATCATAACTAATCAGTATATTATTATGATTTAAAATTTCAAGAGCTTTACATTTTTTTAAAATTAACAATAAAGGTCCACAAATTAACTTTAAAAAATAAGTCACAATGGTGGACTTGCCCTACTAGATTTTAAGATATATGTTATAATCACATTATCATAAAGAAACATAATAATGTATCAGAAATAGGCAAACAGATAAACTAAAGGCATAGAAATTTATATGAATTTTATATAGGAAATATGTAGTAGTTAAAGGAGAAAGAATTTAAGTGTTTAACACATAGTGTTAGGAAAAACACCTCATTACACAAAAGAGAGTAAAACTCAAATTATACTCTTTTAAAAGTCTGACCCCAGATGAATTTAAAACTTATATGTAAATGAAAATTATAAATGTGATAGAAGAAAATATTCAAAATATTTTTATGTCTTAGGAGTGAGTAATGACTATACTAAACATGCCAAAATAAATCACAAATTATAAGGAAAAAATAATACATTTTAATTAATCGTACTTAAGTTCAATTGTGTAATTAAGTTCAGAGTTTCTGTTCAATAAAAATCAGCTTATGTAAATTTAACATAGATTTAACCTATTTGCAAAATCTAAAAATCTGCAGTGAAAGAATATCTATGCTTCAAAAGAAGTTCTGATAAAAACTGACAAAAAAGTGGAAGAAACAATAGAAAAATGTGCAAAACCTACAGAAAGTCAATTCTCAGAAGAGCGAAAGTGAATGATTAACAATTACATAAAGAGATGCTCAGATGAACTTCTGTTAAAGTTCAGAATAAGTAAAACATCAGTTAGGTACTACTCTATACATATCAGTATGGAAAAAATTAGTTAAAGTTGAAATTTCCAAGTTTTCTGAAACAGACAACTATTTTTCCCTACTCACAGGAATTTATACTGGTGCAGCCCCACTGGAAAACAACATAGCAGTACTAGAAAGCTTAGGTATTCTTATAATTCATGACTCATAAATCCCAGATGAATTCCTGTAAATTTCCCAAACAAGGTAAGAGTGAGATTTTAATTGCAACACCTTCTGGTAAGGAGTAGAAGACAATCTGGGGCCCCATTGAAGGATAGGTAAGATACAAACAATGACACACTATGAGGTATTTAAAAGCCAAAAGAGCTACTTATATGATAAGCACTGTGGATAGATCTTTAAACAATGTTGAGTAAAAATTATGACACAGAAAAATATCAATAACAAAATGCCATTTATGTAAATCAAAAACACACACTAAACTACATATGAGGTCTGTCTGGAAAGTATCAGGCCATTGTTAACACAATTTTTCATGTTACATGGCTGGATACTTTCCAGATAGATCTTGTATTTTCAAAGAATACATAAAATTTGAAGATACCTATTAAACACCTAGGAAAGAGGGGAATATAAGTAGGAAATAAACATAAGACAAAATGAATGGATGCATAAATAATTTGCTTCTAAAGGTGAAATTAAATGATCTTTGACTCCTAAAATCCAAAAATTAAGAAAAAATAAAAAGTTAAACTTTAACATAAAATTAAAATTACATGGAATTAAGCATAAGTAATATGATTTTAGCACAATTTACTGCAGTCCATCCAGGAAACGAAACTTCCTTGAACCAGGTATTTGTAAAACAAGAGGTATACTTACGAGGTTATGGATTATTTATTGCCCTCTAGAGTGCACTCATATTAATTAGCACAAAAATCAGCTCAGTAACAATTAATAAAGAAATGTGTTTAAGTGTCATATGTTTCTGTTAATTCATGCATACCATTGCAATTATCAGTAAATGCTAAGCAGAGATCAGCCAATTACTGACCCTAGTCTATATAACAAAGTCAGTCTAAAATTAATTGGAGTTGGATTACGAGCTTGGATTCTAGTCATGTGTAGATAGTTTCTAAAATAGATTTTTCCTAATCATCCACACATAAAACCTCTGAAAATAAATAAAAGGATGGTAATAAAACCAAGACTCAAATGCCATGTTCCCTGAAGTTGAATCAAACTTCCACTATACGTTTGGTGAAAGTGAGCATTAAATAAATAAACCATTCATCTGTCTTCTTTTGAAAAGTTTCTGTTCATGCCCTTTGCCCACGTTTTGATAGGTTTGTTTAACTTTTTCTTGCGATTTTCCTGAGTTCTATATAGATTCTAGTTATCAGCCCTTTAAAGTATGTGTAGCATGTGAATATTTTCTCCCAT
>CAUYSK010090811.1:0-43704 GCA_963575035.1 Avahi laniger | reverse complement strand
TGTGGGTGTGGGGCTGGTAGGCGGGGGTAAGCGGGCACACGTTTATGCGTACATAAGGACTACGATGCGCACCATTGGGGGGTTGGACCCGCTTGAAGCTCTGACTTTGGGAGGGCGGGGGGCCGGGGCAACATACGTACGCTAAACATCTGTACCCCCATAATATGCTGAAATAAAAAAAATGCAGAGAAAATACTTACAAAGAAAAAAAAAGGGATCTCAAGCAGGGAAGATCATCCTGAATTTTCTGGACGAGCTCAATGTAATTGCAAGGGGCAATATAACAGGGAGGTGAGAGTGTCAAAGCTAGGAAAAGGACATGTGACAAAAGAACCAGACGTTGGAGTGATGCACTTCAAAGAGAAAGACTCATGAGCCAAGGAATGCAGGAAGTATTTAGAAGCTGGAATAGGCAAGGAAATGGATTCACCCCGAAGCCTTCAGAAACAATACAATTCTGACAATACCTTGATTTTAGACTTCTGACCTTTACAACTTTAAGACAATAAATGTGTGTTATTTTAAGTCACTAAATTTGTGGTAATTTGTCAAAGCAACAATAGGAAACTAACATAGTATTTACTAGTAAAAAATTTAAAAAAATCAACTATAGAAGTTAATTAAATAATGGTATATCAAAACAATGTATATTATGCAGCCATTAAAATTATGTTGTAGGCCGGGCGCGGTGGCTCACGCCTGTAATCCTAGCTCTCTGGGAGGCCAAGGTGGGCAGATTGTTTGAACTAAGGATTTCGAGACCAGCCTGAGGAAGAGCGAGACCCCGTCTCTACCAAAAATAGAAAGAAATTAAGTGGACAGCTAAAAATACATAGAAAAAAAATTAGCTGAGCATGGCGGCGCACGCCTGTAGTCCCAGCTACCTGGGAGGCTGAGGCAAGAGGATCGCTTGAGCCCAGGAGTCTGAGGTTGCTGTGAGCTAGGCTGACGCCATGGCACTCACTATAGCCAGGGCAACAAAGTGAGATTCTGTCTCAAAAAAAAAAAAAAGAACAAAACAAAACAAAAAAACCCTAAATTCTTGTAATCAGAAACTTACTAAATTCAAATTACCAAAAAATATTATGTGGCCAGGGTTGAAAGCAGAGAATCATGTTTTACTCATCTTTGTATTCCCAAGCACAAGTATATGTGCCTGATATATAGTATGTACTCAACAGCTATCTTTAACATCGAAATAAAAGAGAATATATTGCCTAAAATTTCAAATTTTTATTTTAAGTTAACTTTGATTTTCAATGAATTTAGTTTTCATGTATACTAGTATAACAAATATAATTCTACTAGAAGTCCTTGTTCTAGGCACTTGGGATATATCTAAGGGAAAAAAGCTCTAGGCACTCCTAGAGTGTATGTTCTAACAAGGGTGAGTCAGAAATAAACAGTAAGCACAATAAGGAAATTACAAAGTAAGTTACAATCGGGATGACAGAATGAATAAAAGAAAAAGTAGGGCAATAAGGAGGAACAAGAATGCCTGTTCTCTGTAATCTAAATGACAACAACCAGAGGAAGAGTTAGCTGTTTGTCCTACATTTTTCATAGTGGTTAAGAGTACCAGCAGTGGAATAGGATTGCCTGGGTTCAAACCTTAGCCTTGAATTACTTACTATTAATACTTCTGTGCTTGTTTCCTAATCTGTGATATGAGAGTAACAACAGTATCCAAAAATATACAGATTTGTTGTGAGAATTAAATGAGATACCGCCTACAAAGTGCTTGTTTTCACTAAATGTTAACACCTATCACAACATGCTGCACTCTCTCCACTAAGTAACTAAAGTGCAACCATGATAACCATTTTGTCCATTACTTGTTTTTTTTAAGAGACTCACCCATGCTGTAGTACAGTGGTGAGATTACAGCAGCTTTGAACTCCTTGGCTCAAGCAATCCTCCTGCCTCAGCCTCCCAAGTAGCTGGGACTAAAAGGTCCATGCAACCATACCCACATTATTTTTCTATTTTCTGTAGAGACAAGGTCTCGCTATGTTGCCCAGACTGGTCTCAAACTCCTGGCCTCAAGCAATACACCCACCTCAGCATTCCAAAGCAGTGTGATTACAGGTGTGAGCCATTGTCCGTGGTCTTGTCCACCTTTGAGTGCTTCTGTTTGTGCTGATATAGAAAAAGACCTCAAGAAACATTTGCTGAATTTAAACCAAAGTATTCACTGACAAGATAGAATTATAATTATTACTAGTCTGGGAAAACATCAGTGTGACATTTGACTGATTAAAAGAACTAAAAATGTTAGAATGTGGGAAAACTATTTAACAGTCCTACAGAACTTTTTTTCAGATAACAGACCTCCTTGAAAATCCCGTGAAGATTACAGACCATTTTCCCAGAACAATTCCATCACAGAGCTCCATGCAAAATTTTACACATGTTCAAAATGACAGGACTGTGAAATATTTTCCCCATGTCATTTCGGGGAACTTGTTATACCCCTAAAAATTATTTTTGTTTTCAAGTCTTTACCAACAGCATTCATTCATTTGTGAACTACCACTCTTAAATCTTCATTATTTCTAAAATTAAACAAGCACTATAAGCTGAAAGAACAGCTCTCTTATTACAAGGCCAAATTATACTTCCAAATAACAGTCCAAGTGTGGTTCGAAAGCTTCAAATCCCATAATACACCAGTAGGTCAAAACCACATTTTATTTAGAAAACAATGAAATAGGGGGGGCAAATCTACAACTAAAGGACACGGGGAGCACTAAAGGGAGGGAAGGGCATGCCTTTAACCTGTATTTGGGTGAGGCAAAGACATAAAGTGTAACTGGACTGTTTGTACCCTCACAATACCTTGGAATAATAAAAAAAAAAAAAAAAAAGAAATATTGTGGATTTGGTCCCAGACCACTGTAATAAAGCAAACGTTGTGATAAAGTGACCTACACAATTTTTTTTGGTCTCCCAGTGCAAATAAAAATTATGTTTGCAATATACTGTAGTCTGTTAAATATAAAATAGCATTATATCTAAAAAAAATATGCACACCTTAATTGAAAAATACTTTATTTCTTCAATGTCCAAGAGCAGAAGATTAAAGAAATACTTTATTTCTAAAACATGCTAAGAATGATCCAAGACTTCAGTGAGTTATCATCTTTTTATTGGTAGAGGGTCTTGCTTCGATGTTGATGGCTGCTGACTGATCAGAGTGACGATTACTGAAGGTTGGGGTGGCTGTGACACTTTCTTAAGATAAGACGACAATGAAGTTTACCACATAGATTGACTTTTCACAAAAGATTTCTCTATAGCATGTAATGCTATTTGATAGTATTTTACTCACAGTAGAACTTCTTTCCAGATTTGAGTCAATCCTCTTAAACCTTGTCACTGCTTTAGCAACTAAGTTTATGTAATCTTCTAAATCCTTTATAGTCATTTCAACAATGTTCACAGCATCTTCACCAGGAATAGATTTCATATCAAAAAATCACTTTCTTTGCTCATCCAAAGGAAATAACTCCAATCTGTTAGAGTTTGATCACAAGATGGCAATAATTCAGTTTCATCTTCACTTTTAATTCTAGTTCTCTTGCTATTTCTACCATATCTGCAGTGACTTCCTCCATTGAAGTCTTGAAGCCCTCAAAGTCAACTGTGAGGGTTGCAATCAACTTCTTTCAAACTCCTGATAATGTTGCTATTTTGACCTCTCATGAATCACAAATATTCTTAATGGAATCTCAATAGTGAATTCTTTCCAGAAGATTGCCAATTTACTTTGCTTAAATCCTTCAGAGAAATCATTATCGATGGCAGCAATAGCCTTACAAAATGTATTTCTGGAATACTAAGACTTGAAATTCAAGATTATTCCTTGAAAAAATAATTACTCCTTGATCCATGGCTGCAGAATGGATGCTGTGTTGGCAGGCATGGAAACAACATTCGTTTCCCTGTGTGTCTCCATCAGAACTCTTGGGTGAGCAGGTGCACTATCAATGAGCAGTAATATTTTGAAGACAATCTTTTTTTCCTGAGCAGTAGGTCTCAACAATGGGCTTAATATATTCAGTAAACCATGCTTTAAACAGATGTGCTGTCATCCAGCCTTCGTTGTGCTAGTTTTTGAGCAAGGTAGATTTAGCATAATTCTTAAGGATTTTAGGATTTTTGGAATGATAAAAAAAACATTGGTTTCGACGTAAAATCCAACCAGCTGCATTAGCCCCTAATAAGACAGTCAGTCTATCCTTTGAAGCACTGAAGCCAAACATTGACTTCTCTCTAGGTATGTAAATTCTAAATGGCATCTTTTTCCAACAGTAGGCTGTTTCATCTACTTTGAAAATCTGTTGTTTGGTGTAGCCATCTTCATCAATTATCTTAGATAATTGATCTGGATAACTTGCTGCAGCTTTTCTATCTCACTCGCTTAAGCAGGAAGTGTAAAGTAGCTCTCCCTCATCAATTCTGGTCTTTGTTATCATAGCATCAGCCTGTTGCCCCTTCTACTACTCACCAGAACCTGCAATGATTGCGCTGATGAATTTGCCTCCTTACTTAGTGTCTGGGTCCTCCCCACTAGAATGTAAGCTCCAGGCTGTCTTGTTTGTGGTTGTATCTTGAGAGCCAAGAAAAACATCCAGCACACCATACATGCTTAAAAATGTTCCATCTCATTGCACCATTTGGAAGGGCAGATGAAGGCTCTCCTCACCTCCCTGGTTTCCCACACCACCCATTGAGCATTCTCAGCCAGCTGAAAGGATTTTGTTTTGCTGAGGGCATATTAGAGGCCTGTGGGATAGGAAAGCAGGGCTCAGGGCTGGTGCCCGGAGGCAGGAAGATGAAAGTAGAGATATGCATGTTCTGGAGAGAAAATATTTTCTAGGAAAGAGAAAAGTATGTTTAAAGTGGATTTTGGAGATCTCTGCTATATGGGGAGACTCTCTCTTTTTCTCAGAAAATCATCAGTATGGTCCATAAGACTTGTGAAGCATTTGCAGGTCTTGTGGGGAGGGGAGGCTCATTCCTCCTTGTGCTGTGTAAGGAAGGCCGGGGAGCCTTAACACCCTGGTCACCTGCAGGTCATACCTATCCTTTGACCAACATGGACTGTTAAGTGTGGTGAGATTAGGTTATGCTTTCCTTGGCTGTTCTTTTTGTTTGTAATATTATTGCCAAACATTCCTCTCTAGGAAGCCTAGCATGGAAAAAACTTGGTAGGGGAGAGCAAGGATGCTGGAACCTGACTTCTGTGAAAACCCAGTTCTACCCCTTCCCAGGTGTGTGAACTTTAACAAGCTGCTTAGCTTCTTGCTAAAGTAGGAATACTACTACTACCTATCTCAAATTTGTTTTGATGCCTAAATAAGATAATGTATATACACAATGACTAGCAACATATGTGCCCCTTACATGTTAGTTTTTATTCTCCCCCTTTTGGGAGGCAAATGCCCAGAAACCAGAGTCTCTGAGAAGAGATTCCATCTCTCATAATTTCAAATCCCAGGAAAGACCCCTGCACAATGTCTTATGGGGCACTTTCCAAAGTATTTGTGGTAAATCTAGGTTTTTAAACATTAAAACTTGAAATAAATGTGTTCTCTTTTATAGCAACCCTTTCCAAAGAACCAGTATTCTATTGTCATTTGTTTAAGTTTATACCTTTCCCATTTCCATCCTCAAAAAGAGGGTCATGGAACATCTAACAAATCAAATAACAAACAGATACATAAAATCGCAATTTAATTATTTTGATTTGAGAATATTAGTGACACAAAAATAAGTTTGGAAATAAACTCTTTGGCCCTATTTCTTCACTTCTTCCTTCTTTTCTACCAAGGAAACCCACAACTCATCACTCGCTGTCATTTACTGCCCAGTGTATGAGATCTTTCATACGTGTCTTTTCTCCTCAAGACTCTGTCACAGCCGGGCGAAGATGTCTTTTGTTCAGTAGTCCTTGTAATTCCTAACTCTGTAGTTTGTATGTGGCACATGCTCAAGACGGGCTGGGGTGACTACTTGCATGGTATTTAGGAACTAGGCGATCCCAATACCTCATTGTACTGTTGTTTTGGCACCATGCACAAACCTCAAAAATACTCCTGGTTTGTTTCTGATTCTACGAGCAGAAGCCTGTTAGTGAAGAGCCCTTGCCTGTTCAATAGACATCTGCCTGAGGCCTCCTAGCGGTTGGAGAAAACCCCGTTCACTGTCTTGCCACTCAAAGGGTCAGATTTGCCTCTGTGTCTGTCTGTCTGTCTGCACAGAGCCCCAGTGAGCTTTCTCGCACCTCATCAGCTTCAGAGCTGGTGTCTTCTTTCATGGAGCACCTCTCCGGACAGAGCTTTGCGGGTCTTGGACTTTGGCTCTGCCTGACTCTCCCATTCATCCATCCACTCACTCTGTCACTACTTGTTCCTGAGTATTCCTATTTCCAGGGCTCTCCTGGGTGCTGAGCATAGAGCAGTGAAGGAGACACACCAGGTTTCTGCTCTCATAGAGTTGACATTCCAGTGCAGGGAGAGGTGGAGACAACTGTTGACAAGAAAAATAAGTCAACAAGAATTCAGATCCGCATATGTTTCATGAAAACTTTCAGCAGGGAGGATTTGAAGCGTCTTTGGTGGCAGACTAGCTTAAGTAGGAAAAGAAATACATTGGCTCACTTGGCTAGGAGACTACTGGGAGGGTTCGCAGGGATTGAAAGAAGAGCTGCAGCCACGTAGACTGCAACCGCTGGGACCCTGCTAGAAATCTCACTCTCTCTCCCTCATTTTCACTTGTTCTGTCTTGATTCCATCCTGAAAATAGGATTTTGATCCATGGCATAGAATATGGACACTGAAGGACCAGAAGATAGACACCGAAGACCCTGATTCACATCTCATTTTAGAAATCTCACCTGGAAGAGAACATCTCTCTCCCAGCATAGCAACTCCAGGAAAGGATTCTGATCAGTTTCCCTCGCTCTATGCGTCCATCTCCGAGGTTAATCACTGTGTTGAAGCAAATGGGTTCTGCAGTTGATCAGGCCTGAATGTGTCTGAACCCAGTAACAATGAGGTGGAATCTGAAAACTGACGACAGAGCTCACAAAAAGTGTCAGGCAATGGAAAGAATGGATTTCATAGCCTCTTACATTGCTCCTTTCCGGATCAGAAGATCCAGCAGCCAGGGCACTAATGGGAACTAAGTTCCTCCAAAAAGTTCTTCATCAACAGCCTTCTAAAGTTTTTGGAATTCCTGGAATTAACCTAAGGGTAAGGCATAATTCCAGCATGAAGGTGGATTTACTTCTTATGTTGCTATCCGGGGCCAGGAGAAAGAGGGTGCTGTGTAGAGCCAGAGAGGCCTGGGTTTAGATCCTGGCTCTGATATGTACCTGTGACCTTGTGTGAGTTATAGCTTGGGACCCGCATTCTCTCATTTGTTTTTTAACTCAATGGTGAGAACCCAGTTCTCTCATTTGTAAAGGCTTTCCGCAAGGATGAAGTATCATAAATAAAAGATTATGCCGATGTGGTGTGTTCAGTTTCGTATCCTCAGTCTCCCCAGGGCTTAACCTTTCTGAGGCATAGCCTTTGTATGTCTCCTAGGATCATGGGACTACAACCCCCAAGGGTAAATGTAGATGCTGAGTGTAGATTAGACACAGAACCCTATCTAATTGGGAACACTTGGATCTAGAGTGTAAAATAAAGGTGAGTTCTCCCACTCAACCAGAAAAAAGAAGTATTAGCAGGGCATTGAAGCTACCCAAACATCAGGGTGGGGAGAGCTGCTCTGAACCCCAGGTTGCCTGAGACCTTCTGTAAGCAGTCAGGAATCTCCTGCCCTGGCACTGAGGAGGCTCTCATAGTGCTTTTTACAACCCTTTCTGTCTCCATTTGTTGTTTGCAGGGCTTGATGCTCCAGAAGGTAGCTATCAATTTTATACAATTTTATTTTACAATTACAGTGTTTCTGCCCATCATTTTTGAATTAGATTATCAAATCTTCAAGAATAAAAGAAAAACTACAATTCATTCATTTATTCTAAAAGAATAATGTTTAATAAAACAGCATGAGAAAGAGTATGTGCAAACTGCAACCAGAATGTTTGGTTTAACTGTCAGCTTACCACTTAATAGCTGCGTGACTGTAGGCAAGTTCCTTAATCTTTTCTGTGCCTCAGTCTTTTCCTCTGTAAAATGGGGATAATCATAATATTTGGCTTCTAGGGTTAATGTGAGAGAAAAAAGCTTTTCAATGACATGCTGCAATCCCTCAGCACGGGCTAGCTGCTATTAAGGCAGCACTTACTATATGGCAGGAGCTGCGCTATATTTACATCATCTAAGTTATTTCTCACAATGGCTTATGATATGTTATCCCTGGCCCCATTGCACAGATGACAAATTTGAGAGGCAAAGCTCTTTGCCTAAGCATGATAGCAGAGCCAAAGTTGAAGTCCTTGTTTGACTTCAGAGCTCATGTTTTCATCGATGTCTTACTCCTGCCTCCTTGCTGGTAGAATCCTTGACTTCAGTGCAGGGCCACTGACGCGCTCTTGTAGAATCACATGTGTGCAGCAGATTGATTCACATGGAGTTTCCAGGTTTTACTGAGGTTGCACCATGAGCCTGGCGTTTTTTTTCTTGGAGCTAATTCACATCATGATTTCACAATACAGGACTGAATGCAGAGGTTGTGTTGAACTATTTTTTCCCTCCTTGTCATTTAAGGTCAGGACTGGGCACAGCATGTTGAAATATATATTGTTCACAGCCTTTTTCTGTTCACTGAATTTTCCAATTAGTGTTCACTTAAATGGATGCCGGGGAGAATTTCTTACAAGTTATGGTGTCATGTTGAATTGTGGTGATTATGAAGGCTACAGTGACAGGAAAGACCTAAGATATTTTTTTTCTTTCCTCACATTGCTTGGAAAAAACTGGCTGTGAAAAATAACCCTTAAGATAAAAATTACCTGATGTAAGAGAACATTAAACCTTTTTTTTTTTGTCATTTTGTTGTTAAAAGTCCTTCTAATTTAAATGTTCCATTTCCTTGAGTTTTGTTTTTAAGATTATAGTTGTATATGGCGCCCTTGGGGTAATGTTATATTGATTATCAAATGTCTCCAGTGCATTTTGCTCTCAGTCTATTTAAGTATAGGACAAAATAGAGTGGGTTTTCTATCTTTCATTCCAAATGTCATTTGCTGTGAGCTATTTTCTTGCACTTAGTTGCTTTCTTTTTCTTTTGTTTATCTTATTTTGCATATACTTTCAATTTTTACAAAATTGGTTATAATAAGGGATTATGTGGTATTCTGCGGGTGAATTTGAACATTAGGGCTGATATTTTATTTTGTGACAGAAAGATTAGGGTATTTTTTTTCTCTTTTATTCTCCTTCGAAAAAAAAGAAATGCCCCAGTCAATGAATAATTTAAGTCCTTGAATTTTGAAGAACATATTTGAGTATTTCATGGTACAGGCATCTTTATTTTATGTTTCCTTCCCAGAGGCAAGAGAAGTACCAGGTATTATAATATGAACTCAATCAGTCATGTCCTTTCCCCGGGCTGTGTGGTGATGAGAGTCGCACCTCTAAGAGGATTTAATTCATGCACAGCAAGAGAATTCAAGGAAGGCCGCTGTCGCCCTTATTCAGTCTCCCTTGCCTTTTACTGGGAAGTCCAGGAGCACAGGCTTGCAGCTTCTCTCATGGTAAAACGAAGCGGTTTTCCTATGAAAACATAGTTGTTTCTGGAGTTTTCCAAGGATCACCAGTTTGTGGTTTGGGGATTGGAAGAGATTCTCTGCCTAGGTAACCTCCTGGCACTATTACAGTTTTGGGATAGGGATGGGGTAGGGGAGTGTTTCTAATTGTACTTTGGTTCTGGTCTCCAGTTCAATTTTATCAAGATCTATTGTGGTATTTCTGGCTATCTCAATGAAAAAGAGTATATGAATATTAAAGAAAAGTGGTGAATTTGCTTATGAGCAATTCAGAATGCAATGGTGGCAGAGGATAATTTGTGCTGAATCGTAACCCCTCTCCAGGTTCAAGGCCGTTTCAGGGTGTGGCAAGTAACTGGGATAGCTAGCTTGCCTTTTAGAAATTGATTGAGCTTCTTTGTTAGTTGGTTGTTTGGAATTCAGGAATATAATAATCCACAGAAACATTGTTAAAAATACCGATATAATTCCTAGGCTAGCCCCACTAACATCTAACTCACAATGCAGTTGTAGGGTGGTGAAATAGTACAGACAAAACCCCAAACCATTTAGATATGGAAATGTGTTTGGAGTTTCAATTACCTCTATTGTGGCCCTAGGATATAATTTTTTCCCTCACCTCTACCTAATCCCCGACTTCCCCTGTTGGCCACAGGGATGATTTATTCTTCATCTCGTGTCTTGAAACTCCTACATTTAGCCTATCCTCCGGTCTTTCTCAATTCTTTTGTGATGTCCAATGTGCCACCTTTCTACCAAGTTTAGGCCCTCATTTTTGCTGGCCTTGCCCCCTGGAATGTTCTTCTAGAAGTTTTTCTCTTGGCTAACTCCTATTCGTCCTTCAGTGTGGGTGTCACCTCTCTGTGAAACCTTCCATTGTTCCCCTTGTCATACTTCAGGTTTGTCTTATGCCTATTCATCTTCAAACTTCCCTGGACCTCTGAGAGTATAGTTAGCCTGAGGAAGGGAGAGTGACCAGTCCAGTTTCCATACTTACATGGAGAGACAACTGCTATTTCCACAGTCTTTGCTGGTACTTGTTGTTCTTGAGCACAGGCCCTACAGAGCTATCAGTAGATGCTCTTCCACTCTCCTGACTTCTGAAGTTGATGACAAGATTCCACCAGGAACTTCCATGCATCTTTGGACTGAACTTAGTAATACCAGGGCTCCCAGTGTTTCCGATCTTAGTGCTCAATCTTTAAGTTCACATCTAAAGGTCCCCCTCAGGGAAGTGGGAGGCCCCATAAACACTGGGTCATGATTGTTTCTGTCCTACACCTCACATATCCAGACCACTCTCTTCCTTCTCTCTCCAGGGATTCACATCGAGTGGTCTAGCAGTCCATTAGTTTCCTACGGCTGTTGCAATGAATTAGCACAAAATGGGTGGCTTAAAACAACAGAAATGTATTGTCTCACAGTTCTGGAGGTTCTGAAATTAAAGTGTCAGAAGGACCATGCTCCCTTCACAGGCTCTAGGAAAGAATTCTTCCTAGTTCTTCCTTGCCTTTTCTAGCTTTTGGTGGTTGTTGGTTATCTTTCATGTTCCTTGGCTTACAGATGCATCGTTCCAATCTCTGTCCCTATCTTCACAGGGCCTTTCTCCTGTGCGTCAGTGTCTCTATGTCCAAATGTCCCTCTCTTATAAAGACGCCAGCCATATTGGATTTAGGGCCCACCCAAATCGATTATGTCTTCATTTTAACTTGATTACATCTACAAAGATCTTATTTTCAGATAAGACCACATTTACCAATTTCAGGTGACACAAATTTGGGTGGACAACATTCAGCCCGTTACAAGAAGTTTCCTCTTAAACACTCAAAACCCAAATGGTCTTTTTATACCTCTTCCACAAAATGGGGACAGCTTTCCACACTCCTTATGAAGTCTACTCTCAGTAGTTCTAAGGTGATTCACCCTCATAAGGGAGATTTTCCGACACGGTTGGAAGTCAAGCAGGCATCTAGGGTGCAAAACTGAAGGAGGTGCTCCTTCTCTGCATCATGGAGGTGCAGGGCTGCACTTACACACTCTGGGAGTAGAGGCTTCCGTAAATGTCAAGTTCTCATTCTCTTGTTGTCTTTTCCTATTCCCAGCTCTACTCCCCAAGGTAATACAAGGAATATACCTAAGGAATGGCAAGCGGGGTGGGCAACATTCCTGGCATCTCCATCATTAGAAAGAGAAAAATATCTATAATTTCCATCTGTGACACAGCACCTTGATACAGACATCATTACAGATAAAATTTTGGAGTGGTTCCTATGTCTGCACTGTGCTAAGTTCCCTTTAGCTCACTCATTACTCTTAGCCCTAAGAAGATATTTATATCGTTTCCATTTTTTACAGGCAGAAACGTAACTATAACTATCTTTCATTTTATAACACTTTTACTGCCACGGTACCTGACACACAGCAGGTGCTCAAGAATGTTTGAATGAATGAGAAAGCCTGTGATTTTTTGAAGAAATTGTTCGTTCATCTGACAACTAATCATAGTGGTTACTCTGTGTCAGATGTTATGGCCTCCAGCATGTGAACATGAATGAGACACCATCCCTGTCCTCAGGAGTTTAGAGTTCAGTGTAGCAGTTTTCAATTCCAGGGTACAGAGAAAGGAAGAAACATAGAATTGCCTGGGAGATCTCCCAAACTAACAGGCATGCACTTAAGGAATCCCTAGATTTCTCATCTTATCATGTGATTGCCCTGAGAAGTATTTTGATTCTCAAGTTTCAAGTAATACTGGCATCCAAACCACGAAAATGGTGTTATGCAAAACTCCCTCTCTGCCCGAAATTGAGCTGTGGTTAAGGGCAGTGCAGCAACCTGAATGCATGATGTTTCCCTAACAAATATTAAAAGAAAGGATTTTAGCACATCTTCCCTCTAAAATCCCTCTGCATTAATTAGACTTAATTGTGTAAAGTGATTTGATGACTAATTAAAAATCTAATAAATTATTAACACTCTAATAAACAATAATATTTAATATATGCTAATGAGAGCTCACATTTATAAAGTATTCAATTTTTTAACACCACCTCTATAATTTATTACAAAATTTAATGAAAAATACTACCTCCAAGAAACTCCATACTTTGACCATGGTTTTAATGGAATCTACATCCCTGGTTCACTTTTTTGTTGGAAAAGAACTGGCAAATATACTATATTAAATAGGTTTCCTAAGAGAAAGGAAATGGGACTTATTTCATGTGTCTGAGAATCTCTCTTCAGACCTGGGAGGAGATGAAAGGAATAGCCTTCTTAAGCTACCATTTAGCTTCCTGGAATCACAAACTATTCCTTAAACCAGAAGTTTTATATACCACAATATGTCAGCATCTGGCACACTGCCTGGAACAGAGAAGATGTTTAACAAATATTTGTTGAATGAATTAATAAACTAATAGACAGTAAATCTGCTATTTAGCCCTCCTCTTTCTCTTTCTTGGTATTTCTTCTGTGATGTTGACTGTAAAATTGGCTGCTCTCTCACTAGGAGAAATGGGAAAAAAAATTTTACTGGCTTGAGAAAAGTACCTAAAATATGATTCCTTTCATTATATGGGGAGATATAAAATATGTATTTATAATATATACATACACATATTATAATGTGGATGAAAAATTAAACTCATTTATACAGAATTCATCTTTTATTATAGTGAAGATTGGTATCCTTTAACAATAAAGTTCTAGAATACTGTCTCAGCAATGTTTTCCCACAAAAATAACTTTGTCCCTAACTACTGGACAGAAATAATCACTTTGTCAGAAAATAGTATGCAATTACAAAAGAACATAGACTTTTCTTTTTTGGGGTGTTGAAGAGATAACTGGTTTGGATGTAACACATTGCCAAATTGCAAGGAATAAACAACTTTATTCCCTTCCAATATGTGTTTTTTTTTAATTAGCAGATTCAACTTGTATTTAATCAAATCACAAAATATTTCTTCTTGTGAAGGTGTTAGAAATATAATAATGGCCTTACAAAGTTTTCCTTAGGCAATATTTGCAGAAAAACATTTGTAGTTATACTTTTAAGTAAGTGGATAGGATTTTCCCATCATTCACCTCCTAGGCCCTAGAAATATTTTAAATAGGGCCAAAGATTGACTTTACTTTAGACTTAATGCCTATTGAAGAGAAGACATGCTGGAAACTAACAAGGCAAAAATTGTTTTATCACCAATCAGTGATGTTTCAATTTGGGCTTAAGTTGTTTGGTATCTAAAGTACCTCAGTTACTGCTAGTGACTGATGGGGGTTGTTTTTCAAATGTTAAACTGTAAAACTATTTTATATTGCTGAAAGATATGGTAATTTTATCCCACTGATTTGGAAAACAACGTAGTTTAAAAGATAAACTCTGAACTTGCAGAGTTATTTCTGTGGAAATGAAGAAAACAACTTAGGATGTTAAGTATTAAAAAATTCATGCTGTGAATCTCAAAGCAATTGTACAAATGTATTCATATTTCTAGGTGGCATGTCTTTCTTTTTTCTTTTTAATATAATGAGATATACCAAGTTTATCTGAGTTAAGTAAAATTTCCCACTGTCAAATGTATGCTTCAAGGAGGCATATCTTCTACGTTAATGTTAAAAAGGCTGGGAAAACGAATTTTGTGCTTTAAGAGACCTCTCAGCACCACTGTGACCATTTTAAACAAAAAGAAAGATTAAGGTGAAGATTTGACTGGGAGTTTTCATTGCTTGCTGGGGAGGCGACAGTGATCATTATTCCATATACAAAACTGGACAGAATGAACTCCTGTTTCCTGTCCTCCCACCTTCTCTTCTGATATTCCCAGGGTGCAGTGAAGAACTAGGGAAACATTTGAACTATTTCAGTACAGGTTGTACATCCCTACTCTGAAAATATGAAATCTGAAATGCTCCAAAATGTTAAACCTTTTGAACATCAACATGATGCCACGAGTGAAAAATTCTATACCTAACCTCATGTGATTGGTCAGTCAAAACACAGGTGCACAACACAGTTTATTCAGAATCCCCAAGGAAAAAAAAAGACCCAGCTCCCTTCTGCTATGATGTATCTTTTCGGTGCATGCCAGATTCCCCATGCAAGCATACCCACAATGGGTAACAAAATGGCACGTGTGCCGGCCAGAGTCACCAACAGCAGGTTCACCATGATGCGATGCCCCACAGGGGGCCAAGATCTATGTGCATTATTCACTGTGGTTTTTTTTTGCTTTTTCTCTGCTCCGTGGTGTAAAGATATTGTTGAAAATTTCAGCAAGACTTACAGATACCGCTCTGCAGTGATCAGAAAAAGAGGAAGGATTTATGTTTATCTAGAGCACAGAAAATCAAGCTGTTGGAGAAACTGGCAGTGATGTAAGTGTGAAACATCTTACAAAAGAGTATGGTGTTGGAATGACCACCACATGTGATCTAAGAAGCAGAAGTATAAACCGTTAAAATTCCATGTTGAAAATGATAAACAGAAGTTAGTAAAAAATGGAAAAACACTGTATAAAACTAAAACTGAAGATCCTGAGCGTGTATTGAAGGAGGATACATCAGTGTAGCAGTGAATACATGCCACTTAATGGTATGCTGATCATGAAACAAGCAAAGATCTATCATGATGAACTGAAATTTGAAGGGAACTGTGAATATTCAACAGACTGGTTGCAGAAATTTAACAAAAAACAGCATTAAATTTTTTAAAGATTTGTGGTAATAAAGCATCTAGTGAACACGGAGCAGCAAAAAATTTATTTATGAGTTTTCCAAAGTCATTGCTGATGAAAATCTGATACCAGAACACATCTATAAGACTGATGAAACCTCACTGTTTTGGAGTTATTGACCCAGAAAGACACTGACTACAGCTGAGTGTCTTTCTGAGACACCCCCTGCAGGAATTAAAAATATTATCAAAGACAGAATAACTGTGCTGGGATGTGCTAATGCAGCAGGCACGCATAAGTGTAAACTTGAACTTTATACACCACAGAAGCTTTGTTTTATATTATAGCAAAAGCTTGTGTCCTCACTGTTTTCGAGGAGTGAATTTCTTATCAATCCATTATTATGCTAATTAAAAGTCATGGATCACAAAGAACATGCTTTTTCTGACTGGTTTCAAAAATATTTTGTACCAATGGCTCCTACTTACTGGAAGGAAACTGGATTAGGTGATGACTACAAGATTGTGTCATTCCTTGTCAACTCTTCTGCTCATCCTCCAACTGAAATTCTTAACAAAAATAATGTTTATGCCATGTACTCTCCCCCAAATGGGACTTCTTTAACTCAGCCATGTGACCAGGGTATCCTTATCAATGAAGAGTAAATATAAAAACACTTTCTTGAACAGCATGCTAACAGCAGTAAACAGAGGCGTGAGTGTAGGAGGTTTTCACAATGAGTTAATGATGCCGTGTATGCTATTGCCAATGTTTGGGCACAGTGACTAAAGACACAGTTGTGCATACCTGGCACAACCTCTGGTCTGTGTCTGTGCTCGGTGACGATGATGCACAAGGTGGTGACTTTGAAGGATTCACCATTTCAGGTAAAAAAACATGATGATATCTGACATCCTTACATATGCAAAAAGATATCTTCAGAGTCCACCAGTAAGCTGGAAGAAGTGGACATCAAAGAAGTTTTTAACATCAATAATGAGGCTCCAGTTGTTCACGCACGGACCTATGGTGAAATAAGTGAATTGGTTCTGAATCAACATGATCATCATAATAGCGATGATAAAGATGACATTGTTAATATTACAGAAAAAGTGCCTATAGATGACGTGGTGAAAATGTGCAAACTGCTTGTGAAAAGACTAGAGCAGTGTACATTCATAGCAGAACAAGAAATCTTATCAGTTTATAAAATTAAAGAGGAACTTCTACGACAAAAACTGTTGTTAATGAGGCACTTTACTCCAGTGGTAGGCAGCTCCCTGGGTTGCCTTGTGCCTGGGCAAGTGCTGCACTGCTGGGAGAATAGCAGCCGATGGCCAGTTGGCATTCTGGGCCTTGCTCATGCCAGCTCTGTGCTGACTATGCTGGGGTGCCAGCATAGTTGCTTATCCAGAAAACAAATTTGGCATCCGACTCTGGAGAAGACATTTGAGAAAACCGTCCTGGACCCTCAACTGCTTCTGATGTTTCCTCCCACCTAAAAAGCTCACGGATACAGAAATGTACAATAACCTTTTAATCAAAACACAGCAATAGGAAGCCTGCCATTGTTTGTTGCTGCTGTTGTTTATCACCTGCTACAGGTACTCTGGCAATGCTACTGTGCTGCTTAGTTACCCTGAACATATTATGTTTCCACTGTATTCATGGATTGTCATATTTTTTTTACTGTTAAGTACTTATGTGTGAGTAAGTGTAAGAAATTATTACTTATCAGTAGCATATAAATTCAGAGTCAGGAATGATGGTGATGCCAAACAACCACAGATTGTCCACATGGGTGGCTGAGGTAGTAACACCTTTGCTTTCTGATGGCTCAACATACATAAACTTTGTTTTATACATGAAATTATAAAAATATTTTATAAAATCACATTGAAGCTATATGTAAAAGCTATACATAAAATGTAAATGAATTTTGTGTTTAGATTTGGGTTCGATCCCCAAAATATCTCATTATATATTTGCAAATATTCAAAAATCTGAAAAATTCCAAAATTGAAAACACTTCTGGTCTCAGGCATTTAGGATAAGGGATACTCAACCTGTATCTAGTTGTTCTGTACCTTAAAAGGGCTCTATCCTTAAAGTCTTATTCTGAGGAAGTATTGAAGGTTTTATAATGTTGAAATCTCCTATTAAAATGCAAACACTCCAGGGATAGTTTCTCTCTCTCTCTCTCTCTCTCTCTTCCTGAGCTTAGTCCCTAAGTAGGGACACAACAACAACAGCAAAGAAGGTTTTATCTCATTTCCTCTTGGCACTTATTGAACGACCCTTTGATAGGGACTGCAATTACCAAGGCTTGGTCTTTGGTTTCTAAGGGATGTGATCTAGGAAGTTGGGGTTGGGTTAGGAGCTTATCTGTGAATGTGTGAAAAGCAGGAGTAAGATAATAGGGAGAGTTGGGGCTTGAGAAAGTGAAAGGTGCCTACCAATCCTTCAAATTCAATTGTTTAACAATATTGTGCTGACCAAACAAACCAGTCAGCAGCATGATTTTTGATCCCTGGGATGGCTATTTGCAATCTTTGATCTTTGATGGAGGGACTAGGGAGGAGCAGTCAGGCCACCAAATCTAATGCAACGTGATATGTGTTGCAGTAAAGGCAAGTACAAGGTCAACTGCTACAGAGCAGGAAAAGGCACTGCTTAATTCTTTCTGGGGATATTAGACACATTCTCAGTAAAAAAAAATACATCTGGACTTTTTTTCTGTTTTGAAATTGATATTTATTGAGGACTGACTGTGTTGGGCAGTAGGCACACATTATCACATGACTGAAAGGAGGAATAGGTTATGTCTGGGTGAGAAGATCCTGAGTAAAAGCTAGGGGATTTCAATGTGGAATTCTGGAGAGGTGGAGAAGAGAAGCTTGGAGTATGTTGCAAAAGTGTTTCATGTCATTCTAGGCAGAGCCTGGTCACTCAGCAGCCTTGAGGGTAATTGTGTTACCTGGGGAGAGAGTGCAAGGGAAGAAGGCAAATGAACAGGACGGAGAGGACAGGTCCCTGGGGAGTGGCCAGAGGGCTGAGGAAAGTGACCCATTTAGGATGATTGAGAAGGAATAGTTAGCAGGATAGAAGGAAAGCTGGAAGATAGTTTGGCTGAGCCAGCTTCCATGGAAAGGCCACATCCAGACCCCATTTTTCAGCCATTCCAGTTCAAGTGCCAGACCTGTGAGTAAAAATGCCATCTTGTGTTTTCCAGGGTGATGTGGCACTCTGCTCCATGAACACATCTTTGTCTCAATGCTCTACTGTCTCTAGGGTACGGCCTCATCCTCAGCACCCAAGAGAGTGGCATGATGTTTCTGGCAGGAGGATGAAGGAAGGTAAAAAGAAGAAGAAACAAAGGGCATACATACATCAGCTGTCTCTTAAAATAGGTTCCTGCAAACTTATGAGGTTCTTACACAAAAATTCTGATTCTAGCTCATTGGTCAGAAATTAGTCATATGGCCATATAAACTTGCAAGGGGGACTGAAAAATGTAACATCTATTCATTGAAACCATATATTCAATAAAAAATTCAATTACTATTAAAGATAAGCAGCAACCATGGTGTCTCCCATACCAAGGTAATGGTATCGCTGGGGGAAATCATGGCTTCATTTAAGTTCAATGTTCTTAGAAAAGAGTAAAGGTATAAGGAAATTTTACCAGCTTGTATTAAAAATCTAAAGAGCATATTTACATTATTATCCTAAATTATAAGGATTTTGGTCTTCTATCCTCCTTCCTAGAAAATGTTCCTAATATTTACAGGAGTTTTTCTCCCAAAATATCTCTGACACTTCCTAGGAGAGTGTATAAATGTTCATGGACCATTTCTTACCATTGCTCACATGCTGCTTCCTGCTGGGGGAGCAGAAATTGATGTCCTCCTTGAGGGTGAACATCATACTGATCACTCTCTCTGAGTACTCCTTAGTTCCTAATTAGTTAATTTTAGCATTGGTTCTACAGAAATGACAGTTTCCCTGTGGTTTAAAAAAATCATATTAATTAACTACTTTTGAATATATTATCAGTATTCTGGAGGGATATTAGAAATTTTCTCTATTCCCAAGTATTTTCTTCTGTACATGTCGATTGTGTATGTCTTGGGTCTTTAGAATTTTAATCTCTTAATAGGGGTTAGTTAGCAAAGAAGTTAATTACATTACATTAGGTAATAAGGGGATGGTATATGATCTCATTATTACATCCACATATGGCAGACAGGTGGACATCAGAACCTACTCCCTGTTTTGTGGATAGAGAAGAGCAAGTAGAATGCAGTATAAGCTGCAGAGCAAAGTATCCAAAAACATGGTCACTGACAACTGGTGATTGCTGATGTGATCACTATACGGGAGGAGAGTTTCTCAACAGGACCACAGAGTAGAGCAACAGGGAATCCAGTACTGCATTTCCTTGGACGATATGTCTCAACCCAGGCAAGCAACCCTGGAGAAGGCTTTGAAAAAGGAGGATCAGGGGTCTCGGTATCAGAATGACAGTCCCTCAGGAGGGCTGGAAAAAGCAAGGCATGAAGAAGTCCTTGAAGGACAAAAAAGAAGGGAATCAAGCATATAGAATAAAATAGAAATATTCTATATAATTACAACTGAGTGATAAAGTTAGGGCTTGAAAGATCCATGAACTGAACTCATCTATAAAGTTCCCCGTAGATGATGGAGGGAGTCATCAAGTGCAGGGAATTGGAGGCTCATCCCAGATCCCTTAGGAAATTTCACTTTGTATGGCTACAGTCCCTCCATATTTACTACTCCTTGACCACAAGCACCCTCTGACTTAAAACAGAGAACTTCCTCTTGTGTCTCTTCTCTTCTCCTGCTGGATGGTTGCACAGCTGTGCTGAAAAAAAGACTAATTAATAGAACAATAAGGAATATTTCAGTGTAAGGCTATGCTAAATGCTTCACTCATATTGCCTCATTTAATTCTTAAATCTTAGAACAATTTACATATTAGGAAACTGAAATAGATCAACTGGGATTTGGGTCTGTCTTTCTTGAAAGTTTTTAGCACGTGATTTTTCTATATATAAAAATACATCACCTAAAAGTGGGGCAACCAATTTCTTACCCTACCTCCCTCTCAATCATGCAATTAAAAAATTGTTTGACATTTGACATTTTTGAGACTTCTTTCCATGTTGGTTTCAGCTTGTTAATAATTTTGTTAATAACTGTGATTTGGGACATCTCCAATGAGGAGTGGGCTGTAGGGGATGACACAGCATCATAGATAACCACGCAGCCCTCAGCTTCCAGTAGATCTTGGTTTCAGTCTAGTTTTTCTTTATATCAGACGTGTCTTCAGGAAAGTCACTCATCTTCTCTAACTCACATCTTCCTCGTCTGTGAAATTGGAATAATAAATAAAGGAAGGTTATTTTGAGAATTAAATGAGATTATGTGTATAAAGAGGCAGGGTCCCTGCTATGTGGAGGTTAAAGTTTAGTAGGGGGTGGATAAATAAACTGAAAAACCAATAAAATCAACCAAAAATAAAGACCACAACATATGTTAATAAATTATAATAGATTTTATGAAAAATAATAATTTTGAGACATAAAAATCACAGGAATATGATTTAAATTATACTGGTATTTTATCTTATATGCAATTAGAAGCCTTTGAAAAAAGAGTGACCTCAGATTTTTGCCTTTAATTTGGTCATTTCGGCTATTGTGTGGAAAATGGATTGGAGAGAGGAGGGCAAAAAAGAAAAAAGAAAAAAAAAAAAAGAAAATGCTGGGAGCCCAGGTAAGCAATAAAAGTACAAAGACAGATGTGGATGGAGTCAAGTAATATTTTGCAAGTTGATTCGACAGGCCTTTATGATGGATTAGATATAGGTGTTAAGGTGAAGTAACTGCATGTCAAGGATGGTTGTCAGATTTTTGGCTTTAAAAGTTGAGGTTGGAAAGTCTAGAGATAGAGCGGTTTGGTGTGGAAAAGACAGGATGGAGAGCTAAGCTTTTGAAATGTTTAAATCTTAGGAACATTTGAGATATCCGATCAGATGTATAGAATAGCAATGTGCTGCCCTGTCTGAGGTCTGTACTAAAAGTATGCGTGGGAAGCACCAGAATTTGTATGGTTTCATAGCCATGGGGAAGGATGAGATCACTGAAGGAGGGTGTAGAGAAGAGGGTGTAACTGGCTCCATAAGTAAAAACCCCTTTTTAATAATTCTCTTACGTTTCAAGTTCCCAGGCCAGTAAGATTTGCTGACTAGGACTTTGTAGTTTTCTGTTGCACTAATGCATTCTCTTTTGAGTCTCCCCCAACCACCTCAGAAACAGCAGAACCTCCTTGCAGCCACGAGATACAAAGCCTTACACCGCCTGTTTGCCCAGAGAAGACAAGATAAGTGACATCCCACCACACATCGTGCCCAAGGACCTGCCAAGCAGCCTACTCCTGAATCTTACCTGCGCACTAGGCTGAAAGAATGACCAATGAAGCCCTAGCTCATTATACTACTAAAATCCCCATCCTGGGAGGGACTTATCTTTTTTGATCATGGGATGTATGTAATAGCATGATTTCTCACTGCACTTGTGTCCTGCTCTGCACCCCAAACCTTTAACAATGCTCACTCCCCTCACGCGTCATTCATTTCTCCTCCAGAAAAATCACTGACCCCATTGGTCGGAGAAGTGGCTTTGAGGCAGTCCATCCCTTCCACCTCTGGTTGACATGTCCTCCACAATAAATCTCCTTTCTTCCTTGACAATCCCCATTGTCTCAGTAATTGGCTTTCTGTGTGTCAAGCAACAGAGAGAACCACCCCCCACCCAATTCAGGCTTGTTAACAAGGGTAGAAAAATGAGCCCTAAAGACATCCAATATTAGAAAGTAGGGAAACTTTTAAAGAGAATTCTTAAGAATGACAAGTGCACCAACATGCAGATTCATTGTCTGTACAGTACAATTTTACATGTCAATAGAAAGTTTAGTTTTCTATTTTTCTTATTTGGTTGCGTCTTATTTTTTTAACGAGATGAACGTTTCTTGGTAGAGCTCATGATTCTTCCTTCCCTGGTGTCTTATGTTGCAAAAGTCCAAGAAGTATTTTTGATTTATTTGAGAAAAGGGTGATAAAATAAAAATTCTAACTTACATCAGAACACTAAAAGTCATCTTAGCTTTCATATTAAATCCTAATAGTCTTTAATAGGCCATTAGGAAGATTTTCACCCATCTTTTAGCATAAGAGAGAAGGAAACTTCATGGCAAAACCATTTTCTTCCTTCTCTACTTAAATCAGATATCTTATTTGTTAGTAGATTAAGGCCATTCAATTGCAATAAAGACTCTAAATCAGAGGTTGACAAAACGGGCAAGTATCTGATTATGTTTCTGGACCTATTCAATGGCTAATCAAAACTATAATTTTTACTTGATTACATTTAAGAAGGATAACACTTCAGTTTTGTATCAGTTAATCATGAAACCAAAAAAAAATCTGTTAAAATACTTTGTAGCCTTTATACCACCTGCCCACAGGTACGGTAATTATTGAAAGTAGGGAGTAAGATTATTTCTAAGAGGATTTTAGTTTTAATACTTAGTTAAATTATGGCTACAGAGTTGGTGGGACAGATCTATAGGATAAGTGAAAAAGGTTTAATGGAAGATAACATTTAGGTTTAAAAGTAAGAAATATAAATATTTGTATTTCTCATCTGACTGTGGTGATGTTTTTACCTCTGGTTTTTCCATCTATTTAATTTGGGGAATTGGAATTTCATGAGATGAGCCTTTTGACCAAAAAGAACACAATGTTATTCTTTTGGGTCACCTATATGTTGTATTGCTTTGAGTAAATTATGTAAATTTCAAGGTGTGTGTGTTTGCTCTTAAATTTCTAACATTATTGAAAAAGTAGTCAATAGATATTGCTGTTTAATAGTTATTAGTATTTTAATATATCAAGTATAAAGCATAAATGTCCCATAATCCTGCTTCCTATATAATTACAGTTGACATGAAAATATAAGGAGCAATATATGAATACTGGTAGAAAATGCAAATGTACTATGAGGAGAAAAGTGAAAAGTAAAACCTTCATCCTCCAAACCCCAGAGGGTTGTCAAAAAGACTAAATGAGTTCATATAAAATGACTAGAACAGAGACCAAGTGCATAGAACATTAGTATATGTTAGCTATTGCTATTTTTCTTCTAATCTCACTTACAAAAGATATTTTTGTTGTTTTAAAATATGCAACATGTGTTCAGTTTATTGATGCTGTAGTGCATCTCTGCTTCCTATTATTCTCTTCTGCATTATTTGCTTTTGTAAAAATTCTACCTTTAAAAGAGCCAGTTCTCCTACTTATAATTCTCCTAATTACCAATTTTTCTAACATAAAATCCCCTCCAGCATTTTGAAATACATTTAGTGTCTGTGAATTTTCATCACATTTTAAACTATTTATAGGTTTTTAAAAGTAAATGTATTTACTGTGACAAATAATTATAGGAAATAAAAAATGATCAAATTTACAGTGTTTTGTGCATTGGGGGTTGTTTTTCATCTCATATCTTCCTACTCTTGTCCATTTTCGTGACTTTTTAAAAAACCTCTTTTTTCTAAAAAACATTAAAATAGCATGTGATTACTGACCATATGAAATATTTCATATAAAATATATAATTTCCAAGATGTTTCAGTCAGATAATTGATTATGATATAGTCCTGACCAAAATAATAAGAGAACTAGAATATTTATAACTCTCTGTGAAGGAGTAGTAAGATTTAACCCATAAATCTGGATACAAATACACTCTGTATATTATTGAATTTTATAATCCAGTATTAGTCAATGAGTTTGAGATCTTTTTAAAAAACTGAGTGAAATAAAATTGTGATCTATTTTCTCATTTCTTTGATAATGCTTTTGATTAATGTCAATTCCTCATTAAACAGAATTTAGTATTTGGTTGATTTATAAGCACTTATTATATGCATCAGAGATACAGAACATAGAAAATTAGCTGTAATTTATGAAGACTAATCACAGAGAGTATGAAATATCTTTTACAAAACTGTCATATTTGATAAGTGCTTGTTACTAGAATGAGAATGGGTTTCTGAAAAACTGATAAAAATTCCTTGAAGTTTTCAATAGTCAATAAAATAGCAAGATATGCCCTCTCCAAGAATATACCAATGCCACCATTTATGTAATGCTGCAAAACTATTTTATACCTTTGTAATAAGTAGTCATATTAAAAGCCTCTTTATAAAAATTAGTGATAAAAACCCATGAGATAACATAAAGATGATAAAAAAATTGGCCTCCAAAATGATTGCAAAAAAGACATTGAATTTAAGAAGAAGTATGTATGCATTAGGCAATGAGATGTAGTTTTGGTTTCTCAAACAGCTTTCTTTTTTGGAAAGTATACTTAGAAATGGGCTTTGTCAAAGCCAGATATTGAAAAAATATTTTGCTGAAATTTTTTTATGACCAATTCAGGCATCCACTCGAAGGTAATATCCTTTTTTTTTTTAATTGAACAAGCAACTGAGATAACTCACTACCTTCAGATCAACCTAATATCCTTGAAGATGGGATTTTTGCCTGTTTGTTCACTATTTCTGCAGCATCTAGAAGAAGGTCTGAAACATAGCAGAGGCTCGAAAGACATTGATTGAATAAAAGAACACATAAATCTATTTATAAACATGTTGACATTTTTCCAGGCCAAACTTATTGGAGCAAAATTAAACACAGTAGAACTCTGGGATCTCTACAGTCCTTTCGTCTGAATATTGAAGTTGATCCAAAATAAGTAAGGAAAACTTTGATCCTGTTCTCAGTTAATCTCTGAACAGAGGCAAGGCACATACTTGTGTAAGGTGAAATTTTAGAGAGATGGTGCTGTCTTATAAAATCCAAGTAGTTCAGGGAACATAGAGCAAACTGATTGCCACTTTCAGCTGTCAAAGCTTAACTGAGAGAACTAACCTCTTAAGAAATCTTTAAGCAAAGGTTTGTTCTTTGCTTAAATGTACTTTAAGCAGTACATTTTTACCTCCACTCATTCTGAAACCTATTACTTTATTACTTTCGCCAGCACAGAGCTAAACCCTGTAACTGTGAACCTGCTCTGCCTCTCTGGTAGAAATGGGCTTTTATTATGATGACATGGATTTATATCTGAGGATATGATGAGAAATGTCTTTAAAATATTGTGTTTTTGTAAGTTAGTTATTGGTAACTTTTTATTACATTACATTAGGAGGTTTTATTTCGGGTTGAATGTTCGGATTGGCTGCTTTTGTTTAATGGACCTTATAAATTTTCTAATGGAGCAACAGACCATGTTTGCAATTTTATGTTGTCTTTTAAAAATCTTACAGATAAACTTCTAAGCCACCTATTGCAAAGTGATTGTTTTGATCTCAATGTATATTTACTTGTGCATGTGTGCATGTACATGTGTTTGGTATTCACTCTGGCATGATTTTATATCTTATCCTTGTTTTGTTTTCTTTTTTCCTCACATACATTTAATTTATAATCTTAATAAAATATACATGTTCTTATAAAGTAAATTAAATGAATTGTGTAACAATGTGAGAGTTATTAATAGATTATTGGCTAGTAAGTAAAAATAAATTAAACAACTTTAATTAAAAAATAGGAATAAAGTCAATTAAGAAAGTGACTGGGTTATAAATGACTTTACAATCGGCAAGATGATTTTATCATTATTGAAAAGCACCAAATACCCTGCAGAGGACAGCTCAACTTCAAGATATAAAGTTTTATGGAGACAGAATTTTGTTAATTTGTGAAATATCTCCTAATTTTGTTCATTTGTGATCTTACATAAAGGTAAGTGTGATGAGGAAGGGAAGGTAATGCCAAAAGAATAAATAAATAAACAGATTGATAATACCGATGTAAGAAGAAGATAAAGATCTTCAAGAGTGTTCTAGCTGCTTACTCTGTGGTCCTCAGTGTGTCCTGAGATTATTGAGATGTCTCCAGAGAGTAGCTGACAACACAAGTAGGCATCCCAGTGAATGCTTTCTAGGTTGATAGGGAAGAGGTTGTTCGAAAAGGTTTGTCATAGGCACTTACCGGTTGAGACTCTCTCCTGTCTCTGATTGTGTCTCATTGCACTGGACTTCAGGTTTCTGAATACGTTTGGAGGTGATTCTTTCTTGTGGTCATACGAGGAACTCTATTATTCACGCTTTAATTACCTGCCCAAATACCACCTCCCAGAACAGGGATTATATCTGACTCCTGTAGCCTGGACACATCCACTGATATTATTTTAGCATCATATTCCAGGCAGGACAGGTGAGACCATACATCACGGATTTAGAAAAGGCCTCAGGATAGTCCTTCTGCCTGAGCTGGCAGATGGAGCAGTCCTTCAGGCCCTGAGGAAAAGCTTAGCCAGGCAGGTTGTAAATGACCAGGGAGGTTTCTGCAGGGTTGTATTTCTTTGGGACCGGAAGGCAGATGACCTTTAGATTCCTGAGAAGCTTCCTGATAAGTAATATATTATGATTTTACTACACCAAATTCCCCTTTTCCTCCAAAGTATTCAACCAGACACTCCTCATTTACAGAACCCATAAAATTTCCACTCATGGATGAAACTAATTATTCCCTAGTTTCAGACCTGGATTCTGCTGCCTCCACTCTTTAGCATGACAGGTAGAATTTGGACGAAATTGTTACAGACAGTGCAGGGGAATCCTGTTTTGGACTCAGAGGTCAGGCAGCACCATTTTTCCCTTCTACGAGACAAATCAGTTTACATTCTCCTAAAATTCACAATTTAAAACATTTTGCTTTGCGTGCCACATAAAGCCACTGTGTTTTCTTTAAATTTTGTCTCCTTTCAGTTTTATTAATATAAACTATCTGGTTTGAAGCAATGATTAAGAAATAATATTGGCTCAGAGGTCTTGGAGTCCCTGGCATAGAAAACAATTTTTCTGATTTGTTTATTTGTTAGGGTGCTTTTTATCCTCCCAAGTATAAAATAGGAAAGAAGGAAAAATCATCAAGGGCATCACCATTTAAACACACCATATTGAATTTTGAATTTTGGCATGAGGTAGGGCAGTGTTTCCAGGTAGGGGGATGAAGACAAGAGGGATGAGGCAAGTGTAATCTGAATTACCTGGCAAGCTTTTAACGATATAGCCTACTCATTTTCTTTATTGCTTATGGTTTGGGAGAAAGAAATAAGGAACAGAATGGTCGTGGTGAGCAAGTACTTCCGTGTACTTCATTTTTTTCTGGTTAGACAACGTTGGGGTAAACATTTGACATTTTGAGATAAGGTGTTTGCTAATTTATAACATTGCTTGTGCTGAGCCTTGGCTTGTTTGCTTTCAGATCCTTTGCTTCTTTACTCTGTATCACTGGACGGGGAGTTGTAGGGCCGGGAGAGGTGGGGCAATCCCTGCAGGCTGTATTTCCTAGGCTCTTGTGTTAGCTGATTTTTATTTGGTTTAGCCAAAGAGAGGCACTGAGAGAAGATCAGAGGGAGAGGGAAGGGGAAAAGCCAGGCCCTTCCCCCTCTCTCTCTGACTCAGGCAGCATCTCTCTTGGTGTCTGAGTCTTTTCCATGCTCCTGGTTCTCAGTTGGATACATCTGTCCTGGTTTCACCTTCTTCCAGGTGGTCCTGGTCATGGGCTCCAGTGACCTGTCTCCCCCAGGCTGTCTGCCGCTGCTAATCTCTAGGTTGATTCATCAACTCCCATTTGTCTCTCAGTTCTCTTTCATCACCTGGGGTCAAATTCCCTGTATTAAGTTTCCTCTGGTTTAAAAACTTAGCATAATTTTTATTTTTCTGTTTTGAACTAAATGATATATGATTGTAGCATTTAGCTTACGCATAAAATAAAGAAAATTGAAAAGTAGAGGTAGATCTTCTCTGTTAATAATCATTCAATCAGAAGATGGAGAAAGCCTACAAAATTCCTTAAGCAACATAGTGTATTTAATGGCTCTCGTAACCAAAAGACCAAGAATTGCCCCTTGATTTGGAGGCCTAATGGTGTTAGCAGAATTTATCCCACTGGGTTGACTTCTTGTTTGTTTTCTTTTGTTCCCTTTAGATTGGCCCCATTCTTAGACTTAGTCTCACTTTATCATAACACAAGTTTTACAAAAAGAAATAATTAACTTTCCTAATAGCTACCAGCCTCCTGAAGGGGGCCATTCTCAGTCCTTGGGTCAGCTCCTCTGGCTTTGCCCACTTCGGTGACTGAATCACAACCAGATTCAGGTGCTCTACTTTCTGTCCCACCCTCCAAGCCAGGTTCCATCCTATCTTGGTCCAGTCTCTCTTCTGATTGGCTTCATCAGAGGGAGCAAGGTGTTGGAAGAGCTTGTCACGTGATTTGTGAAGCTCAAACAAAGCCCTGTGACATGGGAAGAACTGCACTTCCTAATTACAAACCATGGTCACTAATGGCTTGTAATGAACACATACTCATCAGGCAATGAAAAAAATTAGTAACCACTTTGTTCTGAAATGTAAATAGAGGTTTATTAATTACTCATCCTTAGTAGAAATCTAACTTGCCTTTAAACCTCAGTGTAACATGAATTCACAAAAAGAAAAGTCCACAAATCTGAAAACAGAAAAGCCAGGGCCTAGGCTATGAGACTTGTGTGATTTTAGGGGGCCAATAAATAGTATTTTTTCTCTCTTGAGTTTTGAACAAATTTATATAAATAGACAAAAGAATCAGAAAGACAGAGAATGGAATACTGTTTTTATTATTGGAAAGGCTGAAATGGTCTTTCCAGAACAGACACACTCACTGAAGGACTATTGCTTTATATCGCTGCAACCTCAAACAGCAAATGAGATGGGACTTCAGAACTGGTTCTAGAAAGTAGGTCTTAGTCCTGACCCATGTGTGATTGCTCCTTGAAACAAGACTGGAGAAGAATGTACTCACCCTAGTTAATCCAAACAGAGAGAGGAGAAAAGGCATGAGTTGAGCATGCTCAATTGTTTTTCAGTTCCACCAATGAGATATCAATCTTCCCTTCAGGAGTGGGTAGAAATTATCAAGTGGTAGAGATTTTTATTTTCTGGGCTCAGGCTATAATACTGGAGTAGAAATGAAAGGGTCCTTTTACAAGCACCTATAAAATATGTGTAATGTTTTTTATCTAAAAATATTTTACCATTGGATCAGGTCTCAATAAATGTTTCTACTACAATAAGATGTGAAACATGTACAAATGACTTCAAAAAAATTCAGCATCATAATAATTACTTAAGTAGGAGTCTAATACCGAATCCTTACTGAACTTAGCACAAGAAATGATTGTAGGTAATGATCTGGCCATTATTATTATTGTCTGGTTTTTGTAAGAAGCACAAATAACATTTTGGAACCTTGTTCTAGAAGTGTGGCATATCAATCAAAAGAAATTATCTTGACATTAAATGTTACTGTTTTCCCGTAGGGAGTTTCATGTGATTTTACACAACTAATAAAAACAAAACCTACAATCATAAAACAGAGAGACAAGGCTTTTGGTTGGGTTAGCATTACAAAAGCCAGAGAGAAAAAAATTCCTTAGAATCCAGTTTTCTTCCGTTTGGATTAATGGCCAGAGATTAAAGTAGTACCCTTCAAACTAAAACATTAATTTCTTCACAGAGATTTGTGAAAAATGTTTAACCACTAGAAATTATGGCCATAAAATTAAAGATGCTCGATGGGAAGTAGGGTGCATTTTTTGGTAAATATGCCACTCTAACAATATGGCTTGGGTCCCAGTGCTTAAGAAGCCTTATTCTATAATACAAACAAGAATAGCTCCAACTTGTGTCAGCTTGTTTGTTGTTGGTGACAAAGCCTTTTCAGAATAACTTTATGTTTTGAAATAACCTCAAACTTAGACAAGTTGTAAGAAAAATAGAGAGAACTTCTGTATAACCTTTAACTAGTTGCCTCGACTGTTAATATTTTGCCACATTTGTTTATTCATTATCTCTCTCTCTCTGTGTCTCCCTCCTTTGCTTATATATATTTTTTGAAACATTTACAAGTTTCAAATATGCTCTCCTTATCCCTAAATACTTCAGTTTGTATTTCTTAAGGACAAAGATATTCTCTTACAATACTATAAGTGCAATTGTTAAAGCTGAAAAATTAACTTTGATATAGTATTATTATCTAATTTAGAGATCTTATTCAAATCTTGCTAATTGTTCAACTATTATTCTTTATATGGTTGAACTCTTAATTCTGAGGCTTTCTGAGTTCAGACTTTAGCTAAAGCATAGTTACAGAAAGCAAGAGGTACTGTACCTGTTAGGGAGACACAGGTGGCTTTTCCTATACTTGGGTTAATTGTTGCCTTGTGTAAACACAAACTTTGACCTGCAAAGAGTATTCTTAAGTTTTGCTATCAGAAGCTTCCCTAGCACCTCTTCTGTGTCATATTTAATGTTAAACAGCAGACCAAGACCTCCAGTTCCCTCTGAGACTTTCCACCACTTTCTGAACACTTCCATGGATGGCACCACAAATTCTTCCCAGCCAGTACTCCACCCCAATGTGAGGCATCTGCCAGGATTCTTTTCTAATCTGCTTGGATTCCCATGTGGTATCATTCCTTTCGCTTGTATCACCTTAGTGATGGTATTGGTTACTATATTTTTTTGCCTCCTATTGATGACTCTGAGCAATTTCACTGGGTCTGTGATGCCACAAAAATTTTGGATGAAACCAGACATTGTGTGGTCTTGTAATTCTCTTTCTCATGCACAATGAAATTCCACACTCCTTTTTTTACCCACAAAATCCTCCCTCTCTTCCCAGCCATTCTCATTCACAGTAGAGTTCTAAGCCAGGCCTTTGGGCCCAAGGCCCCTCATTCACTCTGAAGCTTTTATTACTAAAGCTTGCCCTACCAGAATGAGGCTTGTTTCTTACACATTCCCAGGTCTGCGATGCTTATCAGTAGGTACTGGCCTAAGTGTCTGCACATTCTAGAAAATACACGAAAACTCGTGCACACATATGTACATGGACACATGCGCACATGCAGACACACATACACACATATGCTGCGTCTCTTAGTCCCTTTGCATTGCTGTGAAAGAGTACTTGAGGTTGAATAATTTATAAAGAAAAGAGATTTATTTGGCTTAGGGTTCTGCAGGCTGTACAAAAAGGATGGTGCCAGCATCTGGTTCTGGTGAGGGCTTTAGAAAGCTTTCACTTCTGGCTGAAAGTGAAGGGGAGCCAGTGTATGCAGAGGTCATGTGTCAAGAGTGAGGGAGTGAGAGAGAGAGGAGGGAGATGTCAGATTCTTTTAAACAACCAACTCTTGCATCCTTATTACCGTGAGGAGGGTGTCAAGCCATTCCTGAGAGATCTGCCCCCATGGCCAAAACACCTCCCAATTAGGCCCCACTTCCAACATCCCAGTGAAGTCAAATTTCAACATAAGGTTTCAGGGACAAACATCCAAACTATAGCACTATGTGGCTAGATTTAACTGAGACCTTTATACTGTCAGCATCAAAACCTGTTATCTTATTCTTCACATGTGGCAGGAGATGGGTTCAATGTTGTATTTGCTTGTTACTATTCAGATAGCTGGTCTAATCTTCTTATAGCTAGCCACCTCCAATCTTGTGAGATAGATGTGTGTGTGTGTGTGTGTGTGTATATATAATTAAACTACCATTCTGTGGCAAGCTGGAGTAGATTAACTGCCAGAAGGGTAGACAGAAGAATAAATGGTGAAGCACAGAGCTTGAGAAAGTGGGTGCTCAATGCTTTGTTGAATGAATGATTGAATAAAGAAATCTTAATTAAAACTGCTAGGGCTAGCTCTAAGAAATTAGCTAGGGCCTCTCAAACAAAATGCCTACCTGCAATTTTGGTAACATTCTTCCAAATGGCCCTTGTTGGGTTAGCTTAAGCTCAAGAGATTAGCAGAGAGTTAAGATATAATGCTCATGGGAAAAGAAATTATAGTATCTTTAATAAAATCATATAATTAGGACTATTAAAAACTAGATATTAATACATATTGACCACTAATTACCTACATTCACATATTAGAAAGGGATTTTTAGGTGAATACTACAAGTTGGCTCAATAAATACCTTATTATTTATATAAGTTTGTTTTCAATTGCTCTTTAAATGCTACTCACTCTGGTTTTCTTCCTAGAGGTTAGAGGTCTTTCCCCATCATTCTTGAAGTGGGCAGCAATGCCACAGAGCTTTCTGTGAGCCTGACCTCTGCTGATTGCCTGACCTCATCTGAAATCGTTGTCACTTCAGTCTTTTTGGTGCTTCCCATGCTTCTGACTGCTGGATTTCTTCCCACTTTTTAACTCTCCATTTCATTTTACAAAAGGAACCATAAGTCTCTTTTCTATTCTCACTCTCTTTTTCTCTTTGTGTTATTATTTATTAAAAATATTAATAGTCTTTATTTTATACAGCAGTTTTAGGTTCACAGAAAAACCGAGTGAATAGTAAGGAGTTCATTCCTGCTTTTCATCCTCACTCCAATCTTTCCACCATCGACATTCTGCACTAGAGTGGTCCATTTGTCACAATCGAGCAAACATGGATACGACATTACCAACCAGAGTCCATGGCTTACAGTAGAGTCTACTCTTGTGTTGTACATTCTATGGGTTAGACCAGCAGTCCCCAACCTTTTTGGCACAAGGAACTAGGTTCATGGAAGACAATTTTCCATGGTCCCGGGGGTTAGGGGATGGTTTGGGGATGATTCAAACTCATTACATTTATCGTTCACTTTATTTCTATTATTATTACATTGTAATATACAATTAAATAATTATACAACTCACCATAATGCAGAATCAGGAGGAGCCCTGAGCTTGTTTTCCTGAAACTAGACCCATCTAGGGGTGATGGGAGACAGTGACACCCAAAGTTTGTTGCTTATGTCCAGTCTACTCCATGGTCTCATTTTGTTTGCTGTCGTTGCAGAAAACCCTGCTTCCCAAAGATAGGATGTTGGAAGTAGAAGCAGGCTTTTCAGGGCTTTCATGGCAATCTCAGGATATTTCGCCTTGACTTTAATCCAGAAGGTGTGGAGATTTGAAGTTGTTTCAAACATACTTTTAAGGCCACTGTCATTTGCAATCCCAAGTACTTGATCCTCTTCTAGCGTAGAAAAAGTCGATTCACCTGGCTTATTCACAAATGGGTCGAGGATCCATTGTTTCCCAGTTCAGAGGTTTTTTGTGGTTGGCAAGGAATGCTCAAACTCTTTTGAAAAATGAGACAGGTGATCAAGCACCAGCTGGGAGAAAGAAGGCCCTGGCTCAGTCTCTTTCAGAATCTCTGCTAGTGTTTGAAACATGTCAAAAATCCCAGTGTTCACTTGTCACCCTCATAATTCCAGTTTGGCTTTGAATATAGCCACTTTATCTGTTGACTGGAACACAATCTTTGTTCTCCCCTGAAGTAACAGGTCGAGTTCGTTGAGTAGGCTGAATATGGCACATAAGTAAGCAAGTTTTGTGACCCATTCTGTGTCACTGAAATGTGCTGCCAGTGGTGACTGCTTTTCTTTTCTTTTTTTTTTGTGACTGCTTTTCTAAAACAAATCTCTGGAGTGGCTCCCGTAACTCAAAAACTCTGGCCAGTGATCTACCTTTAGAAAACCATCTCACTTCTGTGTATAAGTGAAGACGTGAAAGGCTACAGAACAGACAATCAGTTGGGTGTGAGAGATGTCATCATCCTGTCTTCTTCAGACTTTACTTGCAAACAGTTCTCCGTGACAGAAGCACCTTGATGAAAATGGAGCTGCCTGCAGTTTTTCTTCGAGCCTTTTCTTTAGCGCTGTGTGTGCAGGGCTGGCCTCCATACACACAGGGTACAAAGGCTAATGTCGAGATGATTATGAAGCCTCTAAATGGTTATGAAGATATTTCTACAGTAAATATTCAGAGTTTCTTGATTTACCACACAAACTTTCTCCCTACCTAAGTCTTCTCCAGCTCAATGAATGATAACATCACCTTCTAATTGCTCGATCCAAAAATCTGGTCTTTTATAGTAGCTGGCCTTGCTTTCTTGATTTTCATGGTGGAGATCTTTTCTCTTCATCCATAGTATGGTTATTTTCTGCGGTTGGTAGGAAGTGTGACTTGAGACTTTAGAAATGATATTTACCACCTTGTTTCAAACCATTTAACTAATTTGCAAATTCCATGGCTCCTTAATTCTCTGACACCATGACCCCTTTTCCTCAGTTTCATTGACAGTCAAAAGTGCATGCTCAAAGTTCCTGTAAGGTCTTCTCAAGTAGGAATTACAAACTCTATTAAAAGAAAATGAAAGGGGCCGGGCGCGGTGGCTCACGCCTGTAATCCTAGCACTCTGGGAGGCCGAGGTGGGCGGATCGATCTGAGCTCAGGAGTTCCAGACCAGCCTGAGCAAGAGCGAGACCCCATCTCTACCAAAAAATAGAAAGAAATTAATTGGACAGCTAAAAATATATCTAGAAAAAAAATTAGCCGGGCATGGTGGCTCATGCCTGTAGTCCCAGCTACTTGGGAGGCTGAGGCAGAAGAATCACTTGAGCCCAGGAGTCTGAGGTTGCTGTGAGCTAGGCTGACGCCACGGCACTCGCCCCAGGCAAGAGAGTGTGTGACTTTTATATAAAAAGCACAATTATTATTACCATTCTTATTTGTGGAAGAGAGCCTCTATTGTAGAAGAAAAAGTACAGGGCCTTTTTCTGCCCTGCTTAGGTATCTCCAGGATTTTAAAGAGTAAGGTCAGGCTGGGCATGGTAGCTCACGCCTGTAATTCCAGCACTCCGGGAGGCCGAGGCAGGAGGAACGTTTGAGCTCAGGAGTTCGAGACCAGCCTGAGCAAGAGCGAGACCCACTCCCCCCAGTCTCTACCGAAAAAATAGAAAGAAATTAGCTGGACAACTAAAAATATATAGAAAAAAAGTAGCCGGGCGTGGTGGCACATGCCTGTAGTCCCAGCTACTGGGGAGGCTGAGGCAGTAGGATTGCTTGGGCCCAGGAGTCTGAGGTTGCTGTGAGCTAGGCTGACGCCACGGCACTCTAGCCCGGGCAACAGAGTAAGATTCTAGCTCAAAAAAAAAAAAAAATAATAATAATAATAATAAAAAAGAGTAAGGTCATAGCATTCATTTAAAAATCATTATATGTTTTCTATCGCCATCAGTGTTAAATGTCTTTTATTTTCTTTGCCTACCACTATGGAAAAAAAAAATCACTTTCTGTTAATTTTTCTAAAAAATATTTTTACAACCTGAAGGTCATGTTATATGTTTAACACATGTAAAACATGACTCTAACCAGAAAATCATCTATTAATATTCATGCTATAATCACTATACTAATTTTTACTTTTTTTATTTTGGCTTCAGAATTTTTGTTGTTGTTGTTTAGAAACAGGGTCTTGCTCTTACCCAGGCTGGAGTTCAATGGCATGATCACAGCTCACTTCGGCCTTAAACGCCTGGCCTCAAGCCATCCTCTTGCCTCAACTTCCAGAGCAGCTAGGACTACAGGTACACACCACCATATCTGGCATTTTTTAAAAATTTTTTTGTAGAAACAGGGTCTTGCTATATTGCCCAGGCTGGTCTCAAATTCCTGGCCTCGAGCAATCTGCCCAAAGTGCTGGGATTACAGACGTGAACCACCATACCCGGCCCTAATTTTTTTTTTTTTTTTTGAGACAAAGTCTCACTCTGTCACCCTGGGTAGAGTGCATTATAGCTCACTGCAGGTACATTGTAGCTCACTGCAACCTCAAACTCCTGGGCTCCAGTGATCTTCCTGCTCAGTCTCCACATAGTTGGTATTACAGGCGCACGCCATGACACTCGGCTAATTTCTTTCTATTTTTAGTAGAGACGGGGTCTCACTCTTGCTCAGGCTGGTCTCAAACTCCTGATCTCAAGCAATCCTCCCACCTCAGCGTCCCAGAGTATGAGGATTACAGGCGTGAGCCACCTCACCTGGCCCTAATTTTTAAAATATAATTCTCATACAAGTGATATTGACTACAAATTAATACTAACCTGTCACTATAGATCAGAATCACCTTAAAGACTTGAAAAAAATACAGATACTTTAGCTCCAACCCCAGAGATTCTGACTTAATTAGTCTGGGGCCATGCCCAAGCATCAGAATTTTAAAAATCTTCCTAGGTGATACAAATTGCAACTTGGATTAAGAACCACTGCCATAAATGATTTATTTAAAACTATTCAAAAATGTTGGAAGAAACTATAAACTAGAGAAAACTGCTAATACTTACACTGAAACTTTCTAAGGTTGATTAATCCATGGTCTCTTATAATTCTAGAATAAAAAAACCATAATAAACTGTGTATTAGAATTAATTCCACATTTAACAATGTTTTCCACATGCAGCTTTCATTAGACATCCTAAACACTCTGAGGTTGGAATACTGAGGTCCAAAGAAGTCACTCCCACAAACTTCTGCAGGTCAGTGAATCACTAACACAGTTCCAGGCTCTCAAGTATCACCAGTTTTTCCTCTCCGTGCGCATAGTAGATGCTCAATAACTAATTGCTAGATGAATGAATGAATCAATGACCACTCACAAATACTGAAAAACACGTGTCTGTCACTTAAGATGAAACAGAAGGGAATTTGTGTCCATGCCATAAAATTAACCTATTCAGCTTGTGGAAATGATAATTGAGAACAGCCACTGAAGGGGAAATCTGCTAACCATAAAAGGGCACCATGATCACATGTTCAACACTTACAACTGCGCATCCACACAACACTCTGAAGCTATTAGAAATAAATATATATTGTGCATATTTAATGGAAGGGCATCACAAACATAAGATCTAATAGCAACCTCAACAATTGAGTTCTACAATACTCTCTTAGCTTTAATTGTGTGTTTTAAGCAAAATAAAATTTAAGTAAGCCATGCTGGGTTTTATGTCTGGAATCTCTGATTTATACCAGAGGTATTCATGACTAGCAATGAAGCTTCTCACAAGAGCAACTGGGTAAGCTTCAGCCCTTCATGGAAGCTCACTCCAGACACAGAGAGTAAGTTTTACTTTAGATCACATCTTGGTTCTGTAACAGTGCTTCCCAAGTCTTTTTCTTCAATTTTTTTTTTTTTTTAAGAGACAGGTTCTCACTGTTGCCCAGGTTGTGGAGTGCAATAGCATGATCATAGCTCACTACAGCCTCAGATTCCTGGGATCAAGCAATCTTCCAGCATCAGTCTACTAGGCAGCTGGGACTACACGTATGCACCACTGTACCCGGCTTCTCTCCTTTTTATTGCTGAGATACCACTGTGCGTATAGTTAGTAACACCACAATAACATACATGCCTACATATACATACATACATACACACAAACACACATTTATACCCTCTGCACACCCCTCTCTGAATTGTTAAAGTCTCTATAATCCAATAGGATTATAGAGATCCATCATTTCTATGTCTAAATGTTTATTTTTTGATCTGTTACAAAGAAAAGGAATAACCAGAGTGCCTGAAACTTTAGAATTTCTTTGAAATCCTTTTAGATGAAAGACTTCTCGAAAAAAGTGAGCAATTATAATGAGAGCATTAAAAAAGCATAACAATAACCCTGAATTTATCTTGTTGCTTTTTTCAAAAAGCTTAAAACAGTGTACTCATTTTATTCTTCATTCATCATAATATCAACAAACAGTAAAGATGGAAGAAATTAAAAACAAGACAGGAATTATTATCCTTATTTGAAGGATGGAAAATTTAAGGCCTAAGGAGGTAAGTGTCCTTCCTAAGGTCACAAGATGAGCCACAGGTGGAATGTTCTCATGGACTGTATGTGGTCAATATTCCAAAGCTGAAAGAAGCAGGATGGTTTTCTATACTTACTTTTTCCGTCTTTGTCTCTCCTTTAACCTAGAATGATAGATATCAACCACAGCCATCTTCAGAGCTATAAATAAATAAGTACATATAAATAATAAATATATATAAATAGCACAAATAAAGCCAAGAAACAAATAACTTTTACCCAAACACTGAACCTCATACTGCTAACTAGTCCACGTTCACTGTCTAGAAAATATTGTCTATTCAACCAGATAATCAGAAAACATAATAAAAATTTAAAAAAATAGAAAACATATCTATTGGAAACATAAAAATATGTTAGCATACTGAATTTGTCTCATCAGTACATTATAATGAAGTTCTTTGCCCCTATGTATATATTTTATAGTGTTACTCTGTAGATTATCATTTCTGCTTCCTACTAAATACTTCTTTGGACATTGTTATGTATATTATTACTACATACAGTGAATCTCTGAACTTTAGTAATACATCTATTAGAGTAGTCATAAAAATGAATATTGATTGTACTTATAACTACACAGGAGTAAACAAAAGAGACAATGTCAAGATAAGACTAACGTGAATAAAGGTGCAGTGTAGATACTTTCCCAGAGTAGGTGTTTTCAGTTGGGGAGCGGCAACTGTTTAGGGTGTTGGTTTTTGCATTCTATAGTGAAAAGTTCTATTAAGTAGCCTAACCAATGTAAAAGCCATGCTCTGCTTGGTTGCCCATGTCCCAACCCTTTCCTGGCTTTAGCTGAATGTTAAAGACATTGGGAATAAGGAGAAAAGAGGCCATGAATAGCAAAAGTTTAAATCAATACAATAGTTCTGGTTCTTTCTTTCCATGGCCACTCTTTTTCCATCTTCAGTTCCTAAAGGTTCTTTTCTCATTTCTCTTTTCACCCCTCACTTTATTCCTAGAAACTCATCCATTTCTATGGTTTCAAATATTATCTATCTATCTGTATATATAATCTCAAACTCAGATATCTATTTCAAGTTCCAGTTCTATTGACTATCTCTACTCACATGGCCTTCAGCTGCAAATTTGTATTCTACCCCTGTCCCATCCTCTAAAACTCTTATCTTGGCTAATAGCATCATAGTAAAGGTAGTTGTCCAGGACAAAAATCAACCTGAACTTTTCCCTCCTCTTCTCTATCTAGTCAGTCAATGAGTTTTATCTATACTGTACTGAACAGTCAAATCTCTCTCAAATTCACATTCTCATCCTTAATCCTGTTCGTTAGCTCTGGCACCTTGTTTCTCTTGTCATCCTGATGCCATCTTGTAAGAGAGGCATCATTACTCTCTTACTCCATTCTTGCCTCACTCCAATTCACCTCCTCCAGAAGGTACCAGAGTAATATTTTAAAGCACAATTTTATGGTGTAATTCCCCTATTTATAATTCTTCAGTTGCTTCCCATCCACCTTCAGGAGTTCAAACGCTTACATGTTATATAAGACCCTTTGTCTTGTTATGCCTACCTTTCTACTCTTGTTTCCTATCAATCCCTCACATGCCCTATATACCATGAGCACAAAACAAGTTGCCCAAGATCACACAGCTGCTAAGCACAGAGCAGAGATTCAAACCTAGGCAGCTGGGTTTCAGAGCCTTGAGCAGGAAAAACACTGAAACAGACAACATGTTTACTTTCTCTGTGTTAGTTCTATATTCTAAATCTGGCTTAACTGAAAATGAAATGTATATTTTAAAAATACCTCTGAAGCAAAAAACTCCCACAGGCTTTTTACAGTTGGAAGACCTCTAGGGTTAACAAATGATGACCAGTTATTAACAACACTAGAAGAAAATATCAGTAATACATGATTTAACACTACGCTACATTAAACCATTCTTCTCATTTATGGATTCTGAAAGCACCTTAAGATTTAATGACTGCAGTATATTCTAGAACTATCTTAATAACTGGTTATCTTCTTAAACTTTGTGTAAGTTGAGAGTTTGGGGTGTTTTAATTACTGAATGTATTTGCAGAAGAAAGAGACTCTAGAGAACACAATGACTTACCATGTGTCCTCTGAAAAACTAAAACATGTTATTCAATGTTAAGTAGTGTAATTTCTAATAACACACCAGCCTTTGTAGCAAAGAATTTGGCTGTGTCTGAGAATCAATTCTTTCAAGGTAGTAAGCATAATTCCAAAATAGAGCCTAGAGCATCTAAGCCTAGAGCCTCTGGAATGCTGATTAACTCAAAACAGGAATATAATCTCATTCCTCATCCAAAGAATGTAAGATTCAAGTTAAAGTTTACCCCATGAGGGCAATGCGTCAGCACAGATTTATATGTTCTACTAGAGTAAGTTTTAAACCTTGTTTTGAAATAACATCTTATTTGGAATGGTTAAGTCAGATCTGCTCTAGCTGAACCTCTTCTCTCTACTCTAACCCCCAGCTCCTCTCCTAGCAGAAATCCCTGAGGATACCTCCATGGTACAATTCAAAGCCCACACTTCAGCTAGAACTAGATTTTAGGGTAGGAAAAAAGTGGGATCAATCAAGTAAGAGAACAGAATACAACGGCTCATTAGAATCACTGACTGATAACATGAAAGCAAACAAAAGCTGCTGAGCAATGTACAATCCTGATGCACTATCAATATAACAGCCCTGGCTAGATAATAGAACTAAATTCTGGATACTCCGTACTAACTCATTACTGTGCATCTCACTGCTACCTACCCTTAGGATATTCTTAGATTGGAAGGTTCAATACCAAAATCTTACATGCTGTGCTATGAGCAGATGTGCTATATATGTATGCAACTTCAATCACTGGGAGATGTCCAGGAGTACATTATCCAGGCCATTCTCTCTTGGGTCTGAGATAAAAAAAAAACTGAAGTCCTAACTGGATAATCTGGAGAGGTGAGTAAATGCAGTATTTTTAAAAGTTTAAGTATAAAAAAAAATATTAACTGCCATGGATTCTTTTTGTTCATTTCTAACAACTTCAAAGATTTAAACAACATTGGTTTACTTTTTCTCATAACTGCCTACAAACTAAAAATAATTCGATACTGTCAGGGCCAATATTTAAGGCGATGGTTTTCAAATTCTTTTAGGAAGCACAACTCTTTCTACAAATGAAATCTTTCTTGATTTATAGGGTCGTTCCACATAAAAGTTCAGATGCCATAGAACGCCCCATACCTGGCACTGTTTTATAACACAGTTGCTGTGGAAGGATGAGCTTTAGAACGCTGTGCTGGCAGAGATGCACTTTAGAAGCCTATGTGGTGGAAGGGTGGGTAGGAAGAGGGACAATAGGAACTGTCTCTCACATAAAGTATAACCAAATACAAGTTTTACAGTAGACTCTATTTCTTATGAGAAGAGGAGAGTTAGGAAGTCAACAATTCAAGGCAGAAAGGGAAACAAATGTAATAATAATAGCTAAAATATACTGAGTACTTGTCATGTTTCAAGCTCTTTATATGCCTTATCTCTTTATCTAGTCAGTAAGATGAGTTAGAAGGAAATATCTTGAAGATTCATGGAAATTACCGCTAATTTTGACAAAACATTTTTGTAACTACTGTAAGACACTAACTAACTTTACCATGTTGTTTCCTGAGATTTGTGTGGGAATGGCTTAATCAAAAAAGAAAAAAAAAACTGAAGAGACTATGTTACCAAAAAAAATCTATAAATAAATACTGCTGATAATTGCTTCTACTGCTTGATCATTTCAGCAGTTTTAAACTTGTACAACTGGCTCTAGAGAACAAAGGGAAGGAAAGAAACACACAGAAGGAAACGGGAGGAGAACTGGAATTCTCCCAGAGAAAAATTCATATTTGAAGCTATCTCTTTTCTTAATAAAGCACACCCAGATAGCAGCAACTGATTACAAGATCTTAACTGCATGAAATAACCCAGGGAAGACCTCAGCACCGCAGGCGGAACAGAAATGAGAAAGAAGACATTACAAGAATGAGAATCATCAGTTCACATTCTACTAAGAGCGACTGGAAGCTCCCGGATGAGATGGCAAACAAAGAACCAGAGATCATTAAAAACAAACAAAAATTACCCATAACCTGTCCAATGAGACAAGATCTCTGAAATCTCAGCATTGGGGGCCAAATAGTCTCCCTATGATTACACTGGGGACTGATAAAGTTTCCAAACGGCTAGCCTTAAAATATTTCAAGAAGTGGGCAGAAGTCAGAGGCAGCTCCTTCCCACTGCAATGTATTTCTAACATTGTTCAAAATAGCTAACAACATGTTTCTGTTTTCTTGACAGAAGGCACTTACTGCTTGCTTTGGCAAGAAAACCAACTCAGAGGCCTTAACTGCAGGGAGGCCAATCAAAATCCTTACTGCAACCAAACTTGTGACTCAGGTATTCCCCAGAAGCAAAGCTTTTTAAAAGTCACTTCTCCCCCTAAGCTTTTGGCTAAGATGCACACAAATAATTCTGTGAAAGGAAGAAGCCTATGTGACCTAATGGTTAAAGTCAGCAACTAGAAAGTCTTAGGCAAATTACCTCTTTGTGCATTTCCCTGAATGTAAAATGGGAAAATATCTATTCCTACTTCTCAGGAATGTGGTGAAGCTATAGAAGATAAATGTGGAACCTCACGAAAAACAAACAGCAACAAAAATTCGAGGTTTTAAAGACACTACGTATTATATAGTATTAACACAGACTTAGGGATGATCTACCACTTGCTGGCTGTATGATCCCAGGCAAGTTACTTAACCTTTCCATGTTTCAATTTCTTCATCTGTAAAATAGGGATGATAATAATACCCAACTCATAGGGTTTTATGAGGATTAAATTGTAAGGCTGGTGGCGGGCACCCCTCCCCTCCCTAAAGAAAAAAAGAGAAGCCCATGAACCCGCCCTAAGACTGTAACAAAGAACTCTCCACTTTGTGCTCAAAACTTCCAGCAGAAGAAAAACCCCCATCCCCCAATTCTAAAACCCTTATAAGTCTGCTCAACACTTCTGGGCGCCTGACTTCTCTGGCCCCCTCTCTCGGGACCAGTGAACCTCACCCAGGAGCGCTCTTTTTCCCCTTCCCCCAATAAAGCCTCGTTGCTTGCTCTTTACACTCTGCTCGTCTTTCTTTCTCTGCTGCCGCCCATCCAAAAACCTTACATAAATGACTTCACAAACATTAACAGCTTAGAATGGTACCTGGTAAACAGTTAAGTGCTCTATGTATTAGCTATTAATGATAAAATTTATGTCTAAAATGGCCTATGCGGCCGGGCACAGTGGCTCACGCCTGTAATCCTAGCACTATGGGAGGCCGAGGCAGGTGGATTGCTCAAGGTCAGGAGTTCAAGACCAGCCTGAGCAAGAGCAAGACC
>CAUYSK010090808.1:0-22357 GCA_963575035.1 Avahi laniger | reverse complement strand
CACAGCAACCTCAAACTCCTGGGCTCAAGCAATCCTTCTGCCTCAGCCTCCCGAGTAGCTGGGACTACAGGCATGCGCCACCATGCCCGGCTAATTTTTTCTATATATTTTTAGTTGTCCAGATCATTTCTTTCTATTTTTTTTGGTAGAGATGGGGTCTCGCTCTTGCTCAGGCTGGTCTCGAACTCCTGACCTTGAGTGATCCACCCGCCTCGGCCTCCCAGAGTGCTAGGATTACAGGCGTGAGCCACCGCGCCCGGCCTCAAATCATATTTTTTAAAAAATGAATATATTTTAAGTTCCAAAGAAGACTAAAACATACATTTAGAAATCTAAGAATGTTAGTGCCAACTTATGTTGTCAAGTTCCTTAAACTCGACTTGGTCTGTTGTGTAAATAGATATTAGACATTGAGAACATGTGTCCTATAACAAAATTGAACAGCTCCAGGCAATATAAAAATATGTAAATATCTATTAAGAATTGGTAGTGTATTTTCTTAATAAAGTAATTAGTGCAATCATACCTCATTTTACTGTGCTTTGCTTTATTGAGCTTTTTACAAATTGAAGGTTTGTGGTAACTGTTGAATAAGTCTATTGGCACCATTTTTCCAACAGCATGTACTCACTTCATGTCTCTGTGTCACATTTTGGTAATTCTCATAATATTTAAAACTTTTTCATTATTATTATACCTTTTATGGTGATCTGTGATCAGTAATCTTTGATGTTATTATTGTAACAGTATTGCAGTGCCATGAATTATACCCACATGAGATGGTGAACTTAATGGATAAATATTGTGTGTGTTCCGACTGCTCCACTGACCAGCTGTCCCTCTCCTCAGGCCTCCCAATTCCCTGAGACACAATAATATTGAAATTGTTAGGCCAATTAATATCCCTACAATGATGAAAGGAAGAGTCACATGCCTCTCACTTTAAATCAATAGCTATAAATGATTAAGCTTAGTGAGGAGGGTATGTCTGGACAGTCAGAAAGCTAGGCCTCTTGCCTCAAATAATCAAGTTGTGAATGCAAAGGAAAAGTTCTTGAAGGAAATTAAAAATGCTACTCCAGTAAACACACAAAGAAGAAAGCAAAACAGCCTTATTGCTTACGTGGAGAAAGTTTTAGTGGTCCAGGTAGACGATCAAAACCAACCATGACATTCTTTTAAGCCAAAGCCTAATCCAGAGCAAGGTCCTAACTCTCTTCAATGCTATGAAGGCTAAGACAGTCAAGGAAACTACAGAAGAAAAGTTGGAAACTAGCAGAGGTTGGTTCATGAGGTTTAAGGAAAGAAGCCATCTCTATAACATAAAAGTGCAAATGAAGCAGTAAGTGCTGATATAGAAGCTGCAACAAGTTATCCAGAATACCTAGGTAAGGATATTGATGAAGGTGGCTACACTAAGCAACAGATTTTTAATGTAGACAAAAACAGCCTTCTATTGGAAGAAGATGCCATATAGGACTTTCATAGCTAGAGAGAAGTCATACCTGGCTTCAAAGTTCAAAGGACAGGCTGCCTCTCTTGTTAGGGGCTAATGCAGCTGGTGACTTTAAGTTGAAGCCAATGTTCATTTACCATTCTGAAAATCCTAGGCCCCTTAAGAATTACGCTAAATGTACTCTGCCTGTGCTCTATCAATGGAACAACGGAGCCTGGATGATAGTGTCTGTTTATAACATGGTTTACTAAACATTTTAAGCCCATTGTTAAGAACTACTGTTCAGAAAAAAAGATTCCTTTCAATATATTACTGCTCTTTGACAATGTACCTGGTCACCCAAGAATTCCGGTGGAGATGTACAAGAAGATGAATGTTGTTTTCATGCCTGCTAACACAATGTCCATTCTACAGCCCATGGATCAAGGAGTAATTTAGACTTTCAAGTCTTATTACTTAAGAAATACATTTCATAAGGCTATATCTTTCATAGACTGTAATTCTTCTGATGGATCTCTGCAAAGCAAATTGAAAACCTCTGGAAAGGCACATTTGTGATTCATGGGAGGAAGTCAAAATATCAAGATTCAAGGAGTTTGAAAGAAGTTGATTCCAACACTCAGGCATGACTTTGAGGGGTTCAAGACCTCGGTGGAGGAAGCAACTGCAGATGTGGTAGAAACAGAGAAATAGAATTAGAAGTGGAACTCAAAGATGTGTCTCAATTGCTGCAATCTCATGATCAAACTTTAACAGATGAGGAGTTACTTCTTATGGATGTGTGAAGAAAGTGGTTTCTTGAGATGGAATCTACCCCTGGTGAAGATGCTATGAACACTGTTGAAATGAAAACAAAGGATTTAGAATATTCCATAAACTTAGTTGACAAAGCAGTGGCAGGATCTGAGATGAATGTCTCCAATTTTTAAAGAATTTCTACTGTGGGTAAAATGCTATCAAACGGCATTGCATGCTACAGAGAAATCTTTCATGAAAGGAAGAATCAACCTATGTGGCAAATTTCATTGTTGTTCTATTTTAAGAAATTGCCCTAGACACTCCATCCTTCAGTAACCAAGACCCTGATCAGTCAGCAGCCATCAATATAGAGGCAAGATCCTCCACGAGGAAAAAGATTATGTTTTGTTGAAGGCTCAGGTGATCATTAGCATTTTTTTTTAAGAGACAGGGTCTAGCCTGCATCAGGCTGGAGTACAGTTGGCACAATCATAGCTCACTGGCCTCAAGCGAAGTGATCCATCCCACCTCAGCCTCCTCAGTAGCTGGGATCATAGGGATGAGTCACCATGCCTGGTTGTTTGCATTTTTTAGCAATAAAGTATTTTAAATTAAGGTATATACATTATTACAATGCTATTGCACACTTAATAGACTACAGTATATTGTAAATATAACTTTTATATGCACCGGAAAACCAAAAAATCGTATGATTCTCTTTATTGTGATATTTGCTTTATTGCAGTGGTCTAGAACTGAATCCGTAACATCTCCAAGGTATGTCTGTACAACATACTAGTACCAAGTATTTCTCTTGACTAAGATTCTATCTAACTTATTAACATAGTTGTCAAAATGTCTCTTTTTATCCTGAAGCATCACCAAATATAGAGGTTACCTATTCCTCCTCCCCTCAACCTTACCACCCTTGCTTGCTCTCCCTTCCTTTCTTACATGTGCATACGCGCACATACACACACATTTGACTATCAAGTCAGATTTTAATCTTCAAAAATTCTCTGGAGTCAGAATATGTATTAAGGCAGCAGTTTGGAGCAATTAAAATATTAATTTTAAAAGATCAAGAAAAATCTAGTTAAGTTTGAGGCCCTTAAATACAATGATGAATATAGAAACGACAATGAACTTTGCCTAATAATTTTCATGTGATTGGGAAAAAAGGATTAGAGTTTCACTCCAGCTGATCCAACCCAGCTAAGAAGGTCTATAAAAGGAATTCTGAAATTATCTACTGGGAGTTTCACTCAGGTATTTATACAGAAATGTTACAGGAATGTCTAAATCCATTGCTTCTTACCAGTGGAGTCTAGTCTGTTAATATCATAAACTGCCTGGCTGTGAAACATCCAGAAGTGTCCATTGTTGCAGGAAAGAAGGCAGGAAGTACATGGACCAATCACATGATAACCTACGATGTTCCCACTAAAAAAGAAAGTAAATGCTGTTATATACCATGCAGTACCTAGCCAGATAAGCATTTTTATGTGCTGATATAAATAGACAGACCATATAATTTAGATCTCATTTCCTCCAAACAACCTCCATTCCTGGGATCTTTGGGATGGGAGTTACTATGATAATGGTTGCAGTTCTACCATTAAGTGGGAAAGTAGTCTTTAATTGAAATAATACTAACATATTCTTGCATTTCTTTGCTAGTGTCATTTTATGCATTCTTCCTTTGGAAGCTAGCTTCTGGATGCTATCAGGTTATGATTTGTTCTGTTAAGCACCCAAATTGATGTGCTGTACAGACAAAATAAATTAAATAAACTCCAATCAGTGGGTAAAGGTTTTTGCTCTCCCAGAACTGTGGTAAGTGGGGTTCTTACATGTTCTAGTTCCATGCCAGCACCTAAAAACTGTTTCAACAGATGGAGGAGTAGGAAGACAGCATGAGTCCCTGTAAACTAAACACAAGCTGGCTGCTCTAATTTTAGTTTCAGTGTTTTTGAAGGAATTCAGAAATAAAGCACATCTAAAGCCTCTAGAGAAAGTTGCAAAAGTTTTTACTGTCTTCAGTGTTATCCAGCTAATTATAAGTACCTCATTCTTTCACAAATTTTTTTTTTTTTACTACCTAGTCACATATTAAATAGAGTGAACCTACAGGGAATGTTTCAGTACTTTTTTAAAAAAATGCAACATGAATTGTTTATACCTTGAGTTATAAAAATTCTTATTGTAGCTTCATCTTACCCTGTGAGATGTGGGAGTCAGTCACTTTTATGAGACCCTATAAAGATTACTATAAAAGGTACCAGCCCACCTAAAATATGTCTTCTAATCATAACCTGCTTGAAAGGCAAACAAATGAAAATAAAAGTTGTTCTTGGATTAGGACTGACAGTTATTTATAAGACTACATTGCAAGAGTAAATTCTATGGCTTTAATTATCTCCTATATTCATTCATTCATCCATTTATTTACTCACTCAACTAATGTTTACTGAACATCTACCATATACCAGGAACTGTTCTAGGTGCTAGGACTACAGCAGTGGACAAAACAAAGTCCTTGCTCTCATGGAGTGAACATTCCAGTGGGGCTACATCAGATCACTTTGCTACCTTGTTAAAACCCCTTCAATGGCTTCCTATTGGCCAAAAATGAAAATAAAAAGCCCTTTTGTACCAAGATCTGGATCTACGCCGTCAAAAACAATAGCCACTAGCCATGTGTGGCTAATTGTGCATTTGAAATGGGGCTGGCCTGTATCGAGACATGCTGTAAACGTAAAATGTACACCAGATCTCAAAGACTAACAAGAAATAGAATGTAAAATTTACATTAATAATTTATGTTGGTTGCATGTTGAAATGAGAATATTTTGGATATATTGGGTTAAATAAAATATATGATTAAAATTAATTTTACCTGTTTTGTTTTAATTTTTAAAATGTTGTTACTAGAACATTACATATATGACTTGCATATTTCTACTGGACAACACTGCGCTAGGTTATCTGGGTTCATCTCTAAACTATTCATACTACTCTCCCTCCATGCTCACATTTCAGCCACACTGGCCAGTGGGAACATGTTAAGCTTCTTGCAATTGGTTCTTTGCATTTGCTATTTCTTCTTACTGTTTATGAGAAGGCTTCCCTGACCATGACAACTAAAATAGCTCTCACCTACTTTCTCAACTTCTATAATCCTCTATCATTTATTATTATTATTTCCTTAGGAGTACTTTCTACCATATTAAATATACTATTTATTTAAATATCTTATTGATTGATCATCTTCCCATTAGAATATAATGTCCAAAGGCTAATAACTTTATCTTGTTTGGTGGCTTTGTTTTCAATCCCTATAATCATGACTAGCATATAGTAGGTTCTCAATATAAGTATAGCTTTAATGAATAAATGAATGAATGAAATCAACTAGTCATTAGCACATAAGAAGAGTTTGCTAAGTTAAATGATTAGGATTGTAATTTATAATTCAAACCCTATTTGAATGAGAAAATCTCAACCTTTTTCTCCCTAAAATGGGAATAATAACACACATTCATCTACCTCTCATAAGATTATAGTAGTGGCTGTTATCTGTGTTGTAATTTAGTTTATTAAGCCTTTTAACATTCATAATTCATTTGATCTTCACAACAACTTTATAAGGTAAATACAAAAGACAATTTCTATTTTATTGAGATAACAGCGGTTCAGAGGTTTAGAGGTTTAAGGAGTTTACTCAAGACCACATAGAAAGTAAGGTAGAGCTACTAATGTAAATCTAAGTATTCCCCCCAAACTATATTGCCTTGTTCTGAAAATTAAAGCAGATACTTGTGAATGCACTTTGGAAACTGTAAAATCATGTACAAATGTGAAGCATCACAAGATCCTTTTAAAAAATAGCTCTAAGTAACAAATGATTTTTTCAGTGGCTCATTGCATGGGTTATACCAGTGCTCACTGCAGCCCACTGAACCTGTCTCTGCGCTTTGATGTTAACATCCATCTTCTAGACCCAGGGATATCTAGAATATTGCTACAAATTACCACTTTAAACATGCGATGTCCTTCAGTTTACATTTGCAGATTTTGGTGAAATAGCATCTTCCAATGAAGTCCACTGCACTGGAGAGAGAAAAGTATAAAGGCAGTTAATTATACTTTTTAACAAATTTAATTGTGGCCAAAAAATAATATAAAATTTACCAACTAACTCATTTTTAAGTGTACAGTTCAGAAGTGTTAAACATAATCACATTGTTGTGCGATGAATTTCCATACCTTTTCCATTTTGCAAAACTGAAGCTCTATACTTACTTATTAAATAACAACTCCCTATTTCCCCTCCCCTTAGCCCCCAGCCACTACCGTTCTTCTTTCTTTTTCAGTGACTTTGACTAATTTAGATACCTCATAAAAGTGGAATACAGTATTTGTCTTTTTATGACTGGCTTATTTCACTTAGCATAAAGTCCTCAAGGTTCACCCATGTTGTAGCATGTGACAGGATTTCCTTGCTTTATAAGGCTGAATAATATTCTATTGTATGTATATACCACACTTTGTTTATCCATTCATCTGCGGAGTTAATGGACATTGGGATTGCTTCCACCTCTTGGCCATTGTGATTAATGCTCTTATGAACATGCATATGCAAATATCTCTTCAAGTTCCTGCTTTGAGTTCTTTTGTATAAATACCTAGAAATGGAACTGCTGGATCATATGGTAATTCTGTGTTTAATTTTTTGAGGAACTACCATACAGTTTTCCGTAGTGGCTATATTATTTTACATTCCTGCAGTTCGCAAGGGTTCTAATTTCTCCACATCCTCATCATCAAATGTACTTTTAAATGTGATTTAGCACACGTTTTGTAAATCCAAAGAGCTGAAAGAGATTAATGCAGAACTACAGTATATTTTGTAAGAGTCAGTTAATATTTGTGAGCTCACCACAAACATCTGAGAAAACTTCTACTAAAAAAAAAAAAATCTACTGTTCATTGATTCACACTTTAGAACTGGGATCCCAAATCCCAGAGCTGATCGGGTATCAGTCCCGCTGGAGCTGCAGCCCATACCCCTTCACCCCCTTACCCCAGCCCCGACCCCGTCTCCTGTTCATGGAAACATTGTCTTCCATGAAACTGGTCCCTGGCGCCAGAAAGATTGGGAACCGCTGCAGTTTAACACATTAATCCATCACTTTCATAACCTCTACAAAGAAGAATAGACAATAGAAAAAACCTGATTCTATTCTAGACTTTTGTCTAACCTATAATATTAATAGTTCACCTGAGTCTTCCTTATGACAGCCTTATTACTTACCATAGCTATTGCAAAGATGAATGAGTTAATGTTTTAAATTTGTGTATGTGCTACTAGGAAGAATTGGCTGGGTATGGTGGCTTACGCCTGTAACCCCAGTACTTTGGGTAGGGGGCAGGGATGGCTTGAGGCCAGGAGTTTGAGACCAGCCTGGGCAACATAACAAGATTCTGTCACTACAAAGAAAATTTTAACAATTAGTGGGGTTTGACAATGTGGGCCTGTAGTCCCAGTTACTTGGGAGGCTGAGGTAGGAGGATCGCTTAAGCCCAGGAGTTTGAGGTTAAGTGAACTATGATCAGCCTACTGTACTCCAGTCTTGGCAACAGAGGGAGACTGTGTATCTAAAAAAAAAAAAATAAAAAAGAAAGAAAGAAAAGAAAAAGCACTAGACAATAAATCATAGAACCTTTGCAGCGGTAAGTTCTATGATTTATTTTCTAGCGTTTTCCCTTTTTTGCAACACACACGCACACACCCACAAACTTATAATGTCAACCCATTTATCTTTGCAATAAATGAGAACTTTTGGCTTTGCTGATAGGCATGACTATGTTTAGACCAATTCAGAAAAGATTTAAAGGGAGGAAGAGTCCACAGCTTTACCTGGATATATTTTAAAACTTTTAAAGTTTCTATGATTATCATGAACTTCCTTTTTTAAAAATTTTTTTGGTGACAGAGTCTTGCTCTGTTGCCTGGGTTACAGTGCAGTGGTACAATCATAGCTCAGTGCAACCTCAAACTTCTCAAGCAACTCTCTCCTGCCTTAGCTTCCCACCCAAGTAGCTGGGACTACAGGTGTGAGCCACCATGCCTAGCTAATTTTTTTAAAAAAAATTTTTGTAGAGACAGGGGCCTTGCTATGTTGCTCAGGCTGGCCTCAAGAGATCCTCCCACTTTGGCCTTCCAAAGTGCTGAGATAACAGGTGTGAGCCACTGTGCCCAGACATGAAATTAATTTTAAATAAATTATGATTTTTAGGCTGCTTCCTCTGGCTCTGTGTCCAAAGATTAAAGAATAGCTATTCACTCATATTTTGGATAGTTTTTCATCCTAATAATAAGATTTCAATAAAGAACTAAATCTTGAAAATCATGTAGGGCACATATACATGAACTATAGAAAGATAAAATACCTTTTAGAGCTAGAAAAAGGTGTAGAATAAAATAAAATGGCTATTATATCAAATAGAGAGCAAATTCTTAAAGACTCTACACCCAAAAGTGGGTAGTGGCTGAAAGCAGATTTCAAAAGGGTTCAATTATGCAAACAAACATGTAATATACAAAACAGGCTTTACAGGAGATACAGATTATTTTAAGGCTCAATCTATTTTTCATCCCATAAAAATATATTTATTTCTCTCAGAGAGAAAGAGAAAGATATGAGGAGAGAATATTGAATTTGATAGATAATGGATTTGACTCAGCATGCCAATTGCAAATAATGGTAGAAAAAACTATGTTGGGTTTTTTTTTTTTTTGGTGTAAAACTGTATGGGTAAAAACGTAAAACTTAAATGATCTCTCTTCTCCAACAGTACAGAAAATCTTGCCTGAATTTACCTAGAGTCCAGGTCACGGACTTGATTTAATAAAATAGGATGGTTGGGCAGGGCACCCAGCCAGGGATCAAACCTAAGGGATGTGTGGCCACGTGACTATAAGTGAACTAGAAGCCTTGCATCAGGACTGACCACTCCAGCTAAACCACAGACTTTGTCCAGACAGTCTGCTTACTTAGATATATTCCAAGGGGATCATCAGACTGTTGGGAGTGGCTGGAACACCAAAATGATAACCTTGTTGTTGACTCCCAGAGATCCAAGCTATGCACTTTTCCCATTTAGTTAAAGGCTACTGCTGCCCGTCTCCAGCGTGACTTACTTGGTAGGAGGGATGTCTGTAGAGAAAAGGTCTATTTCAGTATCAGCCAGCAAAACAGCCTTCATTCCCCTAGAGCTGAGCACTTGTTTACAGAATTTGCAACACAGGATGGACACGCACCGGTCCTTGAAATTACAGCTGTTGGTAGACATGGCGTCCCAGGAAGGATGAAGCGTGGTGTTTTGAAAAAGGAACCAAGAGCGATACCCCTTCTACTTTGATTCCCTCAGGCTAAAAATCAAGTTAGGAGGCTTCAAGCTAAGCCCTAAAATTGGGAAGGAACAGAGTTCTTTTCTTTTTTCCCGTGGAAGGGTAAAAGTAATATTTATTGAGTAGCAACAGGGGAGAGCAGCAAACTTGTTTTCCTTTTAACTTTCGGAGTGGAGTTTGAAGGGAACTTCGCAACAGCTTTCCCTTTTTGCTGTCTAAAAGTATCCCCTGCTCTTTAGCTCCCGTCCCTACAACAATTCCCTCAGCCTTCTCCCGTTGTCTCTTTTATTAAAAACTTCTCTCAGGACGTCCCTCTCCTGGCATTAAGCCCCTCCTTCAATTCCACTCTCGGATCGCGGACTAAGCGTCCCCACCCACGCCTGCTCTTCCCTGGATTCAGAAACTCCCTCAGCCTTTCCACCGGAACGACCCCGGGTTGTCCGCAGTCTTCCCCCTCTCTCCCGCGACTTTCCTCCGCTCTGCCGGTCCGCGGGCCCCTCTCGGGGCAGCCCCCGGCCCTCAGCTTGCTCGCGCTCGCGCCGTTTCTCTCGCGTCCTCCCTCCCCTCAGCTCTCCCTCGGGCCCCGCGTTGTCCCCTCAGGTCTCTCCCGCAGCGGCGCTCCCGAGCGCGCGGTGGTGTTGGTGGGGAGGGGCAGAGGTCGCTTTGGGGGCTCAGTCGGCGCTGGGGTCTGTCACCAAACACGTCGGTTTTTGCGCCCTCTTCCGCTTTCTCTGACTTTCCAACCGGCTGTCAGTTTGAATTGCCAGCGCCGCGCACGGATTGGGAGAACTAGAGTTCGCCGACGTCCCGCATTGGAAGGCCCGGAGGCCTTCCCCTGACCGGAGATTAGTGGCGTGGAGACCGTACGCTCCGCCCCAGTAACGGTGCCGAGATCAGCTCGGCTTTCTGGTTGGCCGAGATTGGCTCCGCCTCTCATCTCATTGGCCGGCTCCGGGAGGTTTTGGCAAACCCTCTTCCCGCCCTGGTGAAAGTGGCAAGACGCGCCCCTCGCGCTTCTTATTGGAAGACGTCCTACAGCCCCGCCAGCCCCTACTCTCTATTGGCTAAAATTCCCCCAACACCCCCTCCTCTCTACCCCGGTCCAATTGGTCGCGCCTTAGCACAAGAGTTTGTGTTTGGTTGTCGGTTCCATCTTAATCCCGCCCATCAGTTCTATTTTAGGGATCGACAGCCCGGGGAGGAGCTTAACCTGTGACCACGCCTGGACAGTGCTAGTCACACCTCCAAGTTTTGCTAGCCCCTCCCCCTCATTCCTGGCCTCTCGGGATCAGCTATTCCTATTGGCTATAGGCCCCATCGGTCGATAGGAAACGGGCGTTGATTGGCAAGGGGGTGGGTTTTGCTTCCCGGCGGGGTCCTGCGGAGTTGGCTGAGGCTCCTGAGGGACTGGGGGACCGATCTGCGTAGAAGCGGGTGGCGGGGAAGAGAGGGAGGAGAGCTGGGGAAGCGGAGCCGGGGGCCTGGGACCCGTCGCATCAGAGCCAGGTAAAGGCTCCTTCCCTCTCTCCTTTCTTCTTCCCGGCCGCCGGGCTGGAGCCCTGACTGAGCAAACCCGGGCTGGGGCGGGAAAGACAGGGCGCGGATGCTGCTCGCGGCATCGCCTTAGCGGTGCCGCCCGGAATCCCTCAACCGCCCCCCCCTTCCCGACCCTTTCCAAATCTCCCAGTACAGCCCATAATACTTCTCAGGACCGCGCGTCTCTCCGCTCATCACCGCACAGCCTGGAACTCTGCCCTGGCTCACAGACCGCAGCGCAGCCCGCACCCAGCCCCTCCCAGTTCCTCTGCACACGGCAGTTGCGGTCCACCTTGGGGCAGCCGTCGTTGGCATAGCACGTAACCATCGGCTGGCCTCTTCCCAATCCCTGGCAGACAGCCCGGGTCACAGCCCGGGACCCAGAGGATGGGTGTTCCGCACAGCTTCCGGGGCTCTTCCCCTGTCCCACCCCCGGCCTGCCCCAGTGGGCTTCTCTTCACCCACTCCCATTCCCAGACCATAGCCTGGTCCCCAAAGTTGCTAACATCCTTGCGCTTCACGTAACGTCTTGGCCCATGATAGTCTTCTAATTCCCCCTCACCCGCAAGACAGCCCTCTCCCGCCTTCCAAGCGTGTGCAGCTCCAGTTGTCCCCGGGCTCCCGTCCAGCCTCAGGACCCCACCTCACGCCCGCCTCCCCGCTTCCTGCCCGCCTGAACTACGCCGCCTCTACTCCCTCTCTTCCTCCCTCGGTGTGGCCCTTCCTCCAGATGAGGGAAGTGGGAGACACTAGCAAAAGCCTCCTCCTCCCGGTGGCCAGAGGGGCAGGGGCGATCAAGGAGAGAGGGTCGCCGCTGCGGCACGCAGGGGAGTTTGACGCCGGCCTCTGCGCTTCCGCCTGCTTCCCTCCCGCCTCCCGGTTCCGTAGCTTAGGGCAGGATCTCCTCCGGCACCTCCTGGTGCGAGGAGTCGAGACTGCGACCCTCACTGACCTCCCCTCACCCCCAGCCTAGGATTGGGTGCGATATCCGGGTTCCCTGGGCTTGGGTGACAAAAAATATTGGGGGTGGCATTCAGAGTCACTCTTGTCCCTGGCTTGGGGGAGGCGACGTCTGCCTTCCGCCCCCCGCCCCCTGTTTTCCCGGCTCCGACCCTATCCTCTAACCCGTTTCCTGCTTCTGCCGACTACATTGTTTTCCTGGATGCGTCCCTTGCGGAGCAGGCTTTTTCCTGCAGATCCCCCCACCCGCCCCAACATTTAGCTGCCAAGAGAAGCTAGTAACCCAAAACAAAACAACTGGGAGGAGGGGCGGGAAGGGAAGAAAAGTTGTGCCCGGGTGGCTTGTCCCTCCCTGGCTTTGATCCCCTTTGATGTCCAGGGAGGTGCCCCAGCCGGGGGTCAGGGGCCACATCGGGGGCAGGGCCCGGAGAGCCCCCACCGGCTGACCGCTGCCCAGCGCTGGCGGGGCTGGCGGGGCTCGCGAGGCCGCCGAGGTGCCGCAGTCCCCGCCGGGAGCCCCGCGTTCCCGCCGCAGTCCCCGCCCGGAGCCCGCGCGGGCGGCTGCTCCAAAGTGTTTTCTTTCAGCCTTAAAACAAAATCCGGAGGGAGCTTCCTTCCTCCCCACCTCGCAGCGCCGGCCTCTGCGGGCCGGGCGGCATTTGGCCGAGATGAATGGGCCCAGGCCGGGCCGGGAAAGACGTCCCCTACCCCACCCCCGCTGCGATTGGGATCTGCGCTCTGGCTGATCACCCCCTCCCCCTTTTCCTGCATTTACAGGCAAGTGAACCGGAGCAAACGACTTCCGATCCAGTCTGCGTTGCTGCGGCTCCCGTTTGGGATTTGATTTGCAGCATCTTGGACCCTTATACGACAAAAAACCACGAAGCACGCCCAGCCCTCCCCCGACACCCCGATACGCACCCACTCCCTCCCAGGGACACAGCTGGGCGCGTCCACACCCCCGCACCCCCACACCATGTTGTGCGGAAGGACTTCCACTCCCCGCCTGTGTCGTTGATGTCAGACCCCAGGCCAGCCTCCGGGCGCTGCAGTTCTCCCGGCTAATGCTGAGGCTGGGGCTCCGGTTCTAGCACAGAAACCAGCCACTGCCGCACCCGGCCCCAGCGCCCACCGTCTGCATGTGCCCGCCGTAGCCGCCTGCCCATCCCGCAGCCCGCGCTCCACGGAGCGCTGGAGACCACCGCGGGGGGCCCCTTCTGCCCTCGGGAGAAGCGGTCTTGGAGGTATTGATTTCGGTGGTTGGATTTTTCCCGTGGATCTATCAATTCACAATTCGAATTTGGAAGAAAGAAGGAAAACATGACGTCTCCAGCCAAATTCAAAAAGGATAAGGAGATCATAGCAGAGTACGATACTCAGGTCAAAGGTAAGGGCTTTGAAAAATAACATACTGCAAATGCTCTGTGGACTGGTGGGGCATGTATTTCCACCCTGATTTGCAGGCTGTTCATTTCTTTGGGCGGAGCAGGTGGGGGTAGACTGACCGACCCCAAAGGTGGTTTCATAGGTGGATCTGAACCTCCGAAAGATGGGCAGTGCCAAGGGCTACAGGCGCTGGAAAAGAATTTTCAGAATGGGCTTTAGGAATGTCTCTGTAGGGCTGACCATTATTTTGGCAGCCCTTGCCCCAAGCTGGACAGGGTGGGGGGAGGGGCAAGAGGTTCTTGGAAAGAGAAAGGCACAATTTGCCTCTGGGTGTCTGGGTCAGGTTTCCTTGAAGGACAACTGAAATCTGACAGGTGTTTGGACATTTATTTCAGAGATCGAAGAAGAGTCCAGACAGAGAAAGGCAACCTTGAGAAGGTGTACCATTTGGAGAGCTCTGGGAGAGGCAGGGGTTTTTCCTGATACACTATATTAAAACATGAGATTTGGTATGGCATTGGACACCGAAAGTCCATAGCCACCTTGGGAGCACCTTGTACTTGCCTGATCCCTGGTCAGCTTGCTTACCATCAGAGATCAGAGAACAGAAAGAATAAGGCCACCCACACCCGGTCTCCGCCCTCACCTAAATCTGAATACAGTTGGGATATTAGGGTTGCTGAGTGGTGCTGATTCTGGAAAATGAGAAGACATAATTGTTTAACCTTCTGTGCTGTCACCCTCTGCTCCAGAATGCATGCTTTTAATGCCCCATTTCCCTCTGCAAAAATGTGAAGGGTAAAGCAAAATGTGGACTGGAGAAACCAAGTGACCTGTCTTCTCATCTAGTCAACTGCATGACTTGGCTTGTGAATCAGAGCTCGTACTCAGATAGCCTTTTCTTAACCAGCAATTCCCCTAGGAGGGGTTCCTGCCTGTTAAAGAGCCCCAGCATGTGTTTGTGCAAGGCACTGTCCCTTCCTGGTCAGTCACTGGTAAGAACCATGTGGCTCCAGCCCATTGAGACCTTAGCTGGGGAGTGGGAGAGGTGGGTGGCCTTGAATGTTACACCACATGGTTGGAGCTCTGGGTTTTCCTTTGTTTCAGAGTACAGAGGGAGGGGCCCCTCCTTCTTTCCCTACACCAGAGCAAGGAGACCTTTTCCTATCATAGAGGACTTGGGAAGGGCCATGTCTCCTCTCTAATGATTGCCTGGCATGGGGGTAGGGGTAGAGTTTGAAATGGCAGCTCTCTTATCTCTTGGAAGGTTGGAAGGTAGTTTGAGAGTCCCCATTGTGCCTACAGAATTTTTTTTGTGTCGTCAGTTTGGTCAATGCTGGAGGTGCCCTAAGGGACCTTCTATCCACTTGGCTGCAAATATTGGTAGGTTTATTACAGAGATGGGGAAGTTGACTGATTGATAGCTTTAGTTGAACTGGGATTGAGAGAGGTGTGGTTGTGAGTTATAATTGAGGTCTTGGCTTCTTGTCAGTGTTTATAATCCCAGCCTGTTTTTGTAAACAATAGGCCACTGGCCTCTGTGTCCTGTCCAGATGCACTGCATTCTGCTCCTGGAATCCCCCCTGCAGTTTTAACCAGATATGTCATTCTTTTTTTTACACATGCTATTCTTAAACTGTTGCCATAGGGAGTGTTAATAACTTTGATTTTCCCAGATTTCTCTCCAGAAGCATGCCATTTGACTAAGCTGCAAAGTGATTTTACATGTTTATTTTTTGGAAGGCTCAGGACCGATAGGTGTTAATTACTGTATCTGCCAATTTCTTATTGGTAAAGGATTTCTCACAAGTCTCTCAAAATTAAACACTTTGTGTATTTACAAACATTGTTCATTGAAATGATGTAATGCATTTGGCTATCTGGGTTTTCTTTTCAACCTTGTCACAAGCAGGAGACTGTTTTACTTTGCTCTGATATTTTTCCATTGTCACTATTCAGAATCATAGAATTTTATAGGTGGATGAGCATGATGTCTTATTCAGTGAAGGTGCCCGATTTATGCTTACGGAACTGATTCGAATAGTTTAGTCCCTTGTTTTACAGCTGAGGAGAGTACAGAGAATTGAAGAGGCTTGTCCAAGGTCACACAGCTAGGTGGTGGCAGATCTGAAACTGGAAGCAGGTTTACTGACTCCCAATTTCCTGTTCTGTATCTTTACTATGAAACATCATCTGATGAAGGTGGGAAAAAATTTTAAAAATTCTTAAGGAGCCCAAATCTGTCAATGAATAATAGCAGTAACAATGATAATAATAGATTACATTTTGGATGCTCATTACGTGCCAGCCTGTCCCAAGTGCTTCACATGAATGGTCTGGTTTAATCCTCATATCAACCTAGGAAATGGGTATTATTGTTACCTTCCTTTCATCACATGAGGAAACCGAGGCTTAGAGAGGATAAGAAGCCCTTCCAAGGTCACATAGCCAAACCATGGCAGCTTGACTTCATTCTTTTATTCATTAACTATTTATTGAGTGCCTCCTTATGTGTTCTGGGGGCCAGCAATACAGCAATGAAGAAGAAAAAGCCCTCACCCACATGGAGCTTACATTCTAGAACCTGTGTGTGCTCTCTATGGAAGATCACAGGATTTGGAGACCAAACACCTGGGTTCTGGGCTGGCTTTCTCCCCTACTAGCTGGAAGCCCTGGGTCAGAATTATTATGACTTTCAGCTTTTTAGGTGTTAGATGGGACTCATGGGACTGCCAGCCTTACTTCTCTTATAGATGCCAAGATGAGAAAGAGAATTGCTGTAACATCCAAGCAGTTTGGTCTGGTGGTTAAGAGCATGGTTTTTAAGAGTCGAGGGGATTCAGGTTTAACTCTTGGTTCTGTCACTTGCTTGCCTTGTACCTCAGGCAAGTTATGTGACTTGTTTGAGCCTCAATTTCCTAATTTGGAAATAATATGCATTTCCTAAAGTAGTTATGAGGAGTCAATGAGATAGTATATATAAATCTTTTAGAACAGTGTCTGGTACTTGTAAATGCTCAATAATGGTATAGTCTGCTCCTCTGTTAGTGAGTTTTCCTTTTTGCATAATTGGCCTTACTGTTGAGGCTACATTGCATATTCATTCCTAAAGTGCCAGCTATTAAATGATAGGAAACAAGTCAAAGAATGAAATTTGAATTCTAGTTGAAGTTCATCCATTAGTAACAACAGGTATCTCTGGTCAGTCATTTAAACTGCCTGGATATCAGTTTCCTTCTCAGTAGAATGAACAGGTAAACTGTCTAATTGTAGTTCCGTATGTCTCTGACCAGAATTCTGGGTCCTGCATGTCAATCAGAATGGTTTGAATTAAGTGGACTCTAAATGGGACCCTCATCTAATGGGACCTTTTGTGGGACCCTCTCGATCCCTTGATTTTTACCTCCCCTGCTTGCATGTGCCCTGAAGGATTTCTGAGGCTACAGCCCCAACCCTACCCCAGTGTGGTTTTATGAGGGGCATGCCTCCTTAGTCAGCCTGCGTTGTAGCGCCTTATTAAACACCATCATTGTTTCTGGTTTGTGGGTGTTCAGATTCCTTTGAAAGTTCGTGCCTGTCCATGTCTGACTCGAAAGCAATAATGTTCTTAGTCCTTTTACATAGCTCTTTCCAATTTACAAAGTGCTTTCATATACAGTTATCCTTTGGTATCCAGGGGGCATTGGTTCCAATACCCCCCTCCCCCAACGAGGATACCAACATCTGAGGATGCTTGTCCCTTATATAAAATGGCATAGTATTTGCATATAACCTATTTACACACATCTCCCCATATGTTTTAAATCATCTCTAGATTACTTATAATACCTAATACAATGTAAATGCTATGTAGATAGTTGTTACACTGTATTGTTTTTTAATTTGTATTTTTTTTATTATTGTACTGTTATTTGTATTTTTTTTCCTGAATATTTTCTGTATGTAGTTGGTTGAATCCAAGGACATGGAATTCACAGATATGGAGGGCCAGCTGTACATTAATTTCTGGAAATTCTTTACAACCCTTTGGTCAGATTCATGGACATAACCTAGGCCTTTGGCCTCTAGCCTGTTAGCTTTTTGCTGGGATTGGAGCAGCAAAAGGTGGTAAGGTGCAGGGTATGGTTACTAGAGCTGTTAGTCTGGGTGGTATTTGGGTGAATTCACATCACCGCGTACAGTCCCAGATATTGTCATTTCCTTATTTAGGGCCCCTTTCATTTATGCTCTCCATACCTTGAGTGTTTAGTCTCCCAGAAAGCTTGAGATTGACAGCTAATGCAAATATTCCAGGAGGAATAGTCTGAAACAGAGTGGCACTGTATGCTGAGCAGTCAGATTTTCTTTCTTGAGAACATTAGGGGTCTTGTCTTTTTTTTTTTTCCTTCTTTTTTTAAATGTCTTAGGAGAACAGCGTGTGTATACCACAAAGCTGAGAAGTGAAATTTTGTAATTTCCATCTGGAGCATTTTGATAGAAAAAGCGCAGGCTTTGCCTGGAACAGTTTAACCCTTTCAGGGCCCTCTGAGAGCAGGAGATGAAATTTAAAACTCTAGTCATATTGTGTGTGCACACACTCTTGGGAATGCTGATTGCTGGTATTTAAACAAGCTTGTTCCCCTGGGAGGTCTGAGCAGTTCTTTACTCATGCCAACAAAGGTCTTCTCCAAGGCTTCTTTCCTCCCTGCCCCCATTCCCCAAGGGAGCATTAAATATAATCAGTTTGTGAAAAGCTGCAGTAAAACATCTAGTTGGAATCCCCAAGCAGATGCTATCATTTTCCTGTGAGATGATTGAGGGCTTCTCTTCCCTTGCTCAGGGAAAAAAAAAGAAAAATAGTGGCTGCAGTAAGGTGAACTCCCGGAAGAAAACGAAGCTCTTGGAAAAATTCAAGTACCATACTCTGCCTCTCAGAGTTGACAGATCCTGGAGGAAGGTGGTGGGCAAGGAGCCAGGGGATGCTGTGTGCCGTGCGAGGTGGTAATGGTTGGAAATGTGTGTTCATGAGGGGTCCTTAGCTTTTCCAATTTCAGGCATTCTTTTGGGAGTCGGGAACAGAAATTTCCTTTGGTAGTTGGCCTATCTGGTACTTATGGCCACATCCATCATGTGTCCCGCAGGTTGAAAGCCTAGACAAGCTCTGATCGTTTCTCTACTCTGAAGTTTACAGAGTCTGAGCTGGCCCTGATATGTAACACACTCCCCTGCCATGGTCCCCGAACCCCCACTTCAAAATCAGCAGGTGCCCAAACCCTGACTCCCGATAGTCACTCCAGATCAACTGGGGCTACTCAGTGGCACCTGTGGAGTTCTCATTCCAGAATAGAGAACTTCATTGTGGGAACTGTGCTTACCTTACATCCTTGGCCTCTGACGTTAACAAAATATGTCATGCTGCAGGGAAAAACCAGTTGATCTGTCGATTTTTACTAGTAATAAAATTCAAGTGAACAGTTTTAACCTGGTGTCAGCTCCAGAATTAACCTTTTGGGGAATTTGGGAAAGTTATTTTGGAAATTGTTTCATAATAAATAATGGGAACACTTAAAATATTTTTAAAAAATTGCAAAATAACTTAACCTTTACTGATTTTACAACAATGTGTAGGAACTGTCATATCTCTCTTTCTCTCTTTAATTGTGATAAAGCACACATAAGCCCTACTATTTTCACCATTCTAAAGTGTACAGTTCAGTAGCATTAAGTACATTCACATTGTTATGCAACCATCACCGTCACCTTCCATCCACAAAACTTTCATCTTGCAGAACTGAGACTCTATACCCATTAAACAATAGCTCACCATTCTCCCCTTCCCTCCAGCAACCACCATTGTACTTTCTGTCTCTATTTGACAACTCTAGGTATTGCATATATATAATATACTGCACAGGTACTGCATATATATGTATATATGTAAGTAGAATCATACAGTATATGTCCTTTTGTGACTAGCATATTTCCTTTAGCATAATGTCCTCAAGATTCATCCGGATTGTAGCATATGTCAGAATTTCCTTCCTTTTTAAGGCTGAATAACATTCCCTTGTATGTATATGTTGCATTTTGTTTATTCATTCATTCGTTGATGGACACTTGGGTTGCTTTCACCTTTTGCCTATTGTTAATAAGACTCCTGTGAACATAGGGATATTCTTATTTGTTAAAAATGTCTTCTATACCAGTTTTACAAGCTTGAATATATAGTTCTATATAATCACCTGTCCCGATAAATTTTTTAGAGTTAAGGTTTTAATATATGCATTCATATTTTCATATTATCAATATGTATTATGTTCATAATATGAGCATTGTGTATTAAGTATAAAGTTGTATACCTTTTAGTAATTACGTGAATTGACTAAACTTTTACTGTATTTTGATAGCTTTGTTGAGGTTTAATTGACATTTAATAAACTGCACATGTTTAAGGTATACAATTTGATAAGCTTTGATATATGTTATATACCCATGAAGCCATCACAATCAAGATAGTGAGCCTAACCATCACCCCAGAAGTTTCTTCATTTTAACATATTGATAAATGAGTACTGTAATAACCATGTTATATTATAGAAAAGACATTAACTTGAAGATAAATAAGTAATAGCCAGGTATTATCAAGTTTAAAAAAGTTATAAATAAATGATGATCTAAGCTACCCAGATTGGTTTCTGGAAAATTTGTTTAACTAAGACAAATAGTCTCCCAGGGAAGTTGGGTTAATAATTGTGCCTCAGTCATTACTATGTTTTTAGGAGGGAAGGTACAGGATGGAGGGAGAAAGAAAAAGAAAAAAAATCTTGCCATGTTAGGAGCTAACGAGTGATAGTATCTGTTTTCCTACAGACCTTGTTTGAATCAGTCCCCAGAACCTCATGCCTCTTTAGAAGGGGCCACAAATGAATCAGATGCCAAGTTGGAGGGGTTGAGGGCTCCCACTAGACAGTTACTCAGAATGTTATGAATATGGCTTCTTTCCTCTAATGATTGACTCCCTAATTGTCTGCTGAATAGAGAACAGCTTTCTCAGGTAGACATGAGCTCAGTCCTCAATCTGGCTGCAACTTATCATTTCAGCCATATTTCTCATTTTACCTTGAGAGGACTAGAAGCCTATCTGCCCTGTTTGCCATTTTTAAACACATATGCTATTAGGTACCCTTTTGCTATTTGTTTGGGGCATTATGCTTTATGTAAATAATCGTTACTCCAACTTTGGGAGGAATGTATTACTGTTATCCCATTTTGCTGATAAGGACAGTGAGATGAGATGTAGGACATTCAGTTACTCACCCAGGGTCTGGTGAAGGATGGAACAGGAATTAGAACCTCAACTATCACCAGGCTCTATGTTCTGAATGCTGTTTGTGGAATGCCCCTTTCTTGCTGCCCACCCACCTTCACCTACTGAAATCTCACCTTCTGGTAAAGCCCAACTTTTCTGAGATGCCTTCCTTAATCACTCTGACCAGAAATGACCCTTCTCTCTATTTTGCCCACACAGCTTCTTTTAATAGATCTCCTGTGGCATTGATCTTGTACTGTCTTATGTTTGGCATATTTGTGTTTCGTTCTTCTCTCTTCTACTGGTCTTCTGGTGGGGATGTTTTGAGGTTGTATAGTACAGTGCAAACAGTATAGGTGTGGAACCATCCCTCAGGTGGAGTCTTGTCAATATCACCTCCTTGTTCTATGACCTTGCTCAAGTCACTCGACTTCTCTTCCAAGCTTCCTCTTCTGTGGCGATAGCAAGATGTACCTTGCTGTTTATTGCAATTGTGTTTAAAGTACTGGCTCAGTGTGTGGCAAATATTAAATGCTAAACAAAATCTCTTATTATGAGTTCCTTCATATAGGAAATGTGTCTAGAACACTGTTGTAGCTCCAATCAGTAAACATTTATTGACTGTCATAATGAATGAATAAATGGATGACCTAGAATATTGCAAATAATCTTTTAGAAATAGTTTCTTCATTTCATCTTGACAGTATATCTTGCACAATATCACCAAAGTGATGAAAAAACCCTTATTTTTTTGCTAAGGTCATAGCATAAAAGACTTCATATTCATTACTTCCCATTTCCCCTGCTTATATTTTATACCACCATAGAGCCGAACTGCCTCTAGTTTCCTTCCTATATCATGTTATGTCATGCTTCATGCTTTATCCGTGTTGTGTCCTCTCTTTGGAATGGGTTCTCTTCCTTGAACCTGGAAAACTTATTCATCCTTGAAAGCCCGGCTCAGATGCTACCTCCAGAAAGCCTTTCCTGCTCCCCTGCTTATCCTTGTTTTCTGCACAGTAACCTTGTGTAGGATCCCAGGCAGGATTCCTCAGCATCTCCCCTTTCTGCACAGGGTTAGTCAAGGCACCCTCAGCATCTCCTCTGCAGTATCCTTGTGCGTACTTGTATTATGGCACTCATCGTATTACATTGTAATCTCTTCATTTACATTTCTTTGTTTACGACTCACTGAGCACCTTCCGGAAAGAACTGTCTTTTACTCATTTCTGCATTTCCAGCTTCTGGTACATAGTAAGCACTAAAATGTTTGTAAACTGAATTGAACTGTTTCCTGATGTTGGATGTGACAAGTACCATGATGCTATGCTTCTGCAGTTCTCCCCGATCCAATAAAAAGCCCACTCCCTATGTTAATGTTTTTTTTTTTTGAGACAGAGTCTCATTCTCTTGCCTGGGGCAAGTGCCGTGGCGTCGTCAGCCTAGCTCACAGCAACCTCAAACTCCTGGGCTCAAGCAATCCTACTGTCTCAGCCCCCCAAGTAGCTGGGACTACAGGCATGAGCCACCATGCCCGGCTAATTTTTTCTATATATATTTTTAGCTGTCCAATTAA